>SMSQ01020001.1:0-15017 GCA_019453375.1 Ctenoplectra terminalis | reverse complement strand
AAAAAAAAAAAATCGGCAGTTAATGGGTTAAAGAGCCAAGTAGGTGTTTCCAAGTAAATTAACACGGTATCCACTCCGCCTAATAATCAGTATGATTGCATACATTCTCTCTGGACGGCATTATGCTTGCACTTTTTCATTATGCTTCATCACGATTCGTACACTGTTGTTAGCCATCGATGTTTCGAAGTACACGATGAGGATAAGTGTAATAGCTATGCGTCTTCCTGCAATTTCTGGCTGTGTACCAAGCTAACTATAGCTATGCCATGCAACCAAACGAACCGCTATACTCTTCGTAGAGTGCGTACGAATGACCGCTTCGGGTTCACGTTGCGGACCGACAACCGGAAATACAGGTTGACGCCGAATAATCACGCAGCCAGTTGATATTGCATATTCGCGACCCTGACTTCATGATCTATTATTAGCCGGTGATTTTCATCGCTTAGATATTAAAATCGGTACGTACACATTGTACGTACACATTGTCAACAAATTAGGCGTTGACGTATGCATAGGTGTCTACGATATAAATAAATTAGCTTCGGGTACAGATTCCTCCATAAATCGAGTTAACGCACCGCTTAAAATAATTATAGGATTATTTACTTCAATGACTTCATCGTTCATGAACGTGTCTAAGAATTTCGAAGCTTTTAGACGAATAACGATGTACGTTGCGCAAGTTGAACGGTCGTTGAAGACATTACAGTCGGAGGGAGTTGTGGTCGAATTTGTTTTGAAAGAATCGGTACATCGTATTAGGTTGATGCATACGAAATGCAGGATTTTGATTACATGTTTCGTAAACGTGTTATTTTATAATTATGATTAAATATTTGCATTCCTGTTTCGACCGTATGATTGTTTATGAGATAACCATTCATATACAGTCGCGTAGGTAAGTAAGTTAACGGTTTGCGTAAAATTACTTATGCGTTGATAAATAATACAAGCCATCTGTTGGTTGTGCAAATAATGACAGTTTCGGATAAAACAATCACACTGACAAGAGTACGAATCGGCCATACTAATTTTTCTCACGCATATTTGATCAAAAAAGGAAACCCTCCAATATGCAGCAGTTGCAACTCTAGGAACTCTATCCATCGTATCGCGACATCGTGCCCGGCGTATGAGAATGAAAGGAAAATATTTCAAATAAAGGAAGACACTAAAGACCTTACTAGAACCGTCAAATCGTGTAAAAACCTGCTTAGTTTTTTCAAACATGTAAATCTTGTGCACCTAATTTAAGTTTTGATCCAATATGGTATTACCTAGTTTAACGATCACTTTGGTCTTGCACTGGGACTGTATCCCAGTCATCCATCTGCTTTACACATGTCTCAAGTGAAATTTACTTCATTGGTTTCGTATTGAATCAACGTTTTCCTGACGGTCAAATTCCGTGGTTGCTAATAACCCAGTCGGGTTGATGCAACTTTAAAAATAAAATAAAAAAAAAAAATTGTTAGCAGTCCCCCAATATTGTTGGCATTTGTTTCTATAAATAATTCACTAAGATATAGAGTTAATAATTTTGAAGGAGCACATTTCGTCGTCGGAAAGTAAGTTAACGATCACATAATTCTTCGTATTTAACGGACGACTGTTATAATATTTACTCTTATATTCTTTTTGGATGTCGCTGAAACACTTATGGAACTTCTATTAATATTTGAAACCAAAACTGAAATGATAACCTGTAATATTTTGTTCAGCATGGTAAGAAGTGGAGAACGATCGGCCGAAGAAAGATTAAGGATCCTTGAACGCAGAAAAGAAGGATATTCCTTATCTTCAATTGCGAAAGACTTCAAGCTTTCTAAAGGTGGCGTTAAAAAAATATGTGACCGCATCGAACAGAGGGGTTTCGCTGAATCGATGCCGCGGACAGGAAGAAAGCGCAAAACGACGCCGCGTCGAGACACTCGTATTGTTCGGGAAGTAAAACGCAATCCATTAGTTACAATTAAAGAGATAAAAGAATATTTATAACTCCCAATAGGGATAACTGAAATTAAGAAACGGTTATCAGAAGGGGGGTTTCATGGCCGCGTGTGTCGTAGAAAGCCATTAATTTCTAAAAAGAATGCATTGAAACGGTTAAAATTTGCAACACAATACTTAAAGAAGCCAATTGTGTTTTGGGAGTCGGTTATTTGGAGCGACGAGTCAAAATTTGAAATCTTTAATACTAACAGGCGACGATATGTTTGGAGGAATATTATCACATTCGTTTCTTCAATTTTCATGCGCGACGGTAATCGTTAACTTACTTTCCGACGCGACTGTAGTTCGGTTATCTATTAGATTGGAAACTATGAAACGGGCGTTTTTTGTTTACTCTGTGTTCAGCTATGTTCAATTTTTTGACATTATTCATTGCACGCAAATGTTTTAACACAGCTGTACGACTAGTTCCTAGTTTAGACCCAAGTGTTCGACTAGTTGTGCGTGCATCGGATTCCACGGTCGTCCTTAATTCCTGGTTATCAATATGGGCCGGTGGTCTTCCTCGAGACTCACTCGCGATACTCAAATTGCCGGAACGAAATTTTTCGAACCAATATCGAGCATTTTTTTCATCGGTGGATCCATCTCCGAACGCCTGATTAATATTTCTCGAAGCTTGAGCCGCGGTATGATTTAATTTAAACTCGTACGAGAAGAGTAGATGTAAATCGCGTTTTGTTTTCATCTGGTTTAGGACAAAAATAAAATTAAAATGGGATACAGAGACGAAAAAATTTTACAAAATGAGTAAGAAGAATACCTTTAAGCTTTATAAATGAAAATATCGAGTGCGCGTTACAACGTATCTCTCTCAGTCGCAGCTGAACACAGACTAAACAAAAACCGGCCGTTTCATAGTTTCCAACCTAATATTATCAGAGTTATATGTTCGAAACACTTTTTCCTAAATCGTGCATTTTAACCACTTTTTAAAGATTCATTCCGAGTATAAATTTTGTAGATATTCGTATAACTTTCTTATATGAATACAAACTTGACAATAATGGTGCAAAAATCACTCGGAAAACATTTTCAAATCAAAGTGAAAAACTGTAATGAATCCTAATTTTTCCTCCAATAAGCAGACAAAATTCGGGCTAAAGAGGGTTAAATCATCGAGAGTTCTAATATTAATAGAATTTTTCGTGTTATTTCTAAATTACTAACCAATCCATCCACGCTATTATTCTACTGCCAACGAGTCTCGAGCAATAAAGTTAATCGTGGCAGTTTCTTATCCAAGTGAAAGATAAATCTCTTTCTCTGCTTTCGAATGAGAAATACCTTGCCAGCAACTAAACTAGAAACCCGGCGATACAAAAATCGTGAAAGCAACGGAGCCCTGCTTTTTCGAGACGGCTGTAAGAAGGGATCCACCGACTGGTCTCGTTTCTATCAAAGAAGAACCACGATCGAGAGAGATTTCTGTCCGCGTTGGCGGTGACCAGGAAAATTAAACTGTGCAGAGACCAGCACGAAGGACGATAATTAGGAGTACGACAATGGAAAAAGGAGGACGAGTTCGTTGACTGAGTAAAGAGTCAACTGATGATGGAGTAACTAGCAGTTCAGACGATGTGGTTTTTGACCGATTCGATAATGATCGAAAGCAACGTTCGTACGATTCAATACGATTTCAATCTTTATTAAGTAACAAACTCTCGCGCTTATATATATATTTTTTTCAATTGGGAATTTAAGATGCGTGATTTAACACGTTTCATGTCTTTCATTCTGATTCTAGTACTCTACAAAATTTTGTTTTTACATTTTTCATTCTGATTCTGGTTCTCTACAAAATTCTTTTTTTACATCTTTCATTCTGATTCTGGTTCTCTACAAAATTCTTTTTTTACATCTTTCATTCTGATTCTGGTTTTCTACAAAATTTTGTTTTTACATCTTTCATTCTGATCCTGGTTTTCTAAAAAATTTTGTTTTTACATCTTTCATTCTGATTCTGGTTTTCTACAAAATTTTGTTTTTACATCTTTCATTCTGATCCTGGTTTTCTAAAAAATTTTGTTTTTACATCTTTCATTCTGATTCTGGTTTTCTACAAAATTTTGTTTTTACATCTTTCATTCTGATTCTGGTTCTCTACTAAATTCTTTTTTTACATCTTTCATTCTGATTCTGGTTCTCTACAAAATTTTTTTTTTTACAATTTCCATTCTGATCCTGGTTTTCTAAAAAATTTTGTTTTTACATCTTTCATTGTGATTTCTTTAACACGTTAACCCATTGACTGCCAGGCATATTTAGAGCGTCTCGCTCTGGGCGCCAAGCTTTTATTTTAAAGAATACATGAAATTTTACAAAATATAATAATATTAAGTTACCGATATAATATTGTAATGGCATTTACAGTAATTTTTATTGAAAAAAACAAAAAAAAAACACTAATAATTCTTAACTCAAATGGCCATTTGAAATTAATCTAAAATTGCAGCACACACTACGAGATATCTCGTTGAAAACTGATTGTATCAATTTCAAAAAATAATACCTTATAATTCATTAACAAGTTCTATTAAATCGCATTAAACAAAGATACGACTTTCTTTTGCAGGGCTCTACAATTTTTTTCTTAAATTCTTAACTATTTTGCAATTAAATGAATTTAAATTATCACAGCACACAGTCTAAAGGAAAGTCGACCGAAATCGGCGTGGCGTTTAACGCGATAAGATAAGGTTTAAAGTTTAAGTTGAAGAATTCTAAGTCAAACTCATATTTCTATGAATATATAGGCATATGTTTGTAATATGAAAGAATGAATTTAATCCACAGTAGGAGAAAATTTAGAAAACAGTAGAAAAGCGAAAGTTTCCAGTGTATGAATACTCTATTAGGTCACTGTATAAACAGTAAACGCTTATAATTATTCGAACGACAGAGATTGTATGTTTTAGGGTAGACCGAGGAGAATCGGATCATTTTCTTGTGATAGTGAAAAAATAACAGTAAAAATTTAGAAAGTTAACTCTTTATTATAAGTCCGTAACCGATACCCATTTAATTTAACACTAGAATTACCGAACCAGTCGTTTCGACTGGTTCATAATTTCTTATAGAAATTTTATAAATTTATAATAATGTAGTTTTGAGGATTTTCCGTAATTTCTTATTATAGATATTTTTTCAAATACCTTTCATTTTGATTTCTTTGATATAAATAAGTCTACTTTAATCGCCGGTAGTTCTAGTATTAAAGATTAATAATAAAAAATTTATTTGAACTTAAAAATATTTCTTCTGACCAAATTCTTATTTTTATTCGATTCGCGTCAGTCTACCCTACTTCCATTTTATTACAAATACTAACTAAATTTATTCTATTATTATTGAATAGTCTATTATAATAATTAGAACTTTTTTTTATTATCAATTGGCTGAAATTGTGCGTTCCTATTACTATTATTCTTTTTTCTTATTTTTAACTGTATTTGTAAAAAAATATGTACCATTCCCAAACATTGCTATCTATGACCTAGTTGAAGAAAAACTGAGCCAACCTACGTACCTATTACTATTATTCATTTTTCTTAATTTTAACTATATTTGTGAAAAAAATATGTACCATTCCCAAACAATGCTATCTTTGACCTAATTGAAGAAAAACTGAGCCAACCTACGTACCTATTCCTCTTATTCTCTTTTTCTTAATTTTAACTATGTTTCTAAAGAAATATGTACAATTTCCAAACATTGCTATCTATGACCTAGTTGAAGAAAAACTGCCCCAACCTACCTTAACCCTCGTGCCAATAACCGCAATTATCGAGCACCGAATCGGTAAAAAAGAAAAATCTCATCGTCTGAACCAGCAGTGAAGGCAATGAAAGAAGAAATGGAGCGTGCGGAGGACAGCAAGGACAAGAATGAGGAAAAGAACAAATAGAAATAACCCAAGCTTCGAAGCGTGATCGAACGCGTAACCGAGCGAGCTTACGCAGGCTCGTGATGGAATCAATGAATTAATGTAATAGAGAATTGCTGGCCTCGACAATGTTGTCCGCGAAACATGAAATGTCTATAATAAAATCAGGATGACGAAACCGACGGAAATACCAAATTCTTTCCTGATGGGTAGAGTTGCAACCGATGGTAATTTTATGCCTGACGCGTTCCGCTCTTTTGAGATTCATAAGGTTTCGCATTTACCAAAATGCTTTGCTGACATGTTTATCACCGTATTCTGCGAACGTAGCTATATTTAAGATAAATATCTCATAGTTATCGTTAATAGACTGTTATAGTACTTGGGTAAACAAATATTTGCAACAGGAAAATCAATTTTAGAATTATATTTTAATTTGAAATTCGTAGTAGGGTAAGTCTGGGATGGTTCGACCACTGAGAGAGAAAAAAAACAATAAAATTAACAAATCGGTTTATTATTATTCTCGTGCCGATAATTGTCGCAAAACTATATATATTATAAATTACATTCAAAGTTTTGTGGATACTGGAAAGTAAAACTAAAAAAAGTATTTCGAAACCTCTGGAAACTAGAACTGGGTTAAATGTGTAAGGCGTGGACGTTGTTTTATGATGGATGCTTTAAGCATGAGACCATTTGTCATTTATGTGGAAAATTGAAGAAAAAGCGAGTATATCAATTAATTTTCTCTTCTATTATAATTTGTATAAGCTACGTTTTCTGGTATTCGTAATTGATGAACGCTCCAACTCGAATATGCGACCGTCCATTTGCAATCTTGGTATTTCTTGATTGAAAAAAGGAAATAAATATTTGAATCCATCCATTCTAAATTACTTACGCGCTGGTTTAACGCTAGAACCACAGCTGATTAAAATAAATTTATCTGCAGCAAAAAAATCAAAATGAAAGGTATTTGAAAAAATTCTTATAACAAGGGTAATAATTATTTCTGCATATTTTTTGCAAGAAATTATAGAAAATCCTTAAAAATGCGGCACTGTAAATTTATAAAATTTCTACGAGTAATTACGAACCAGTTATTTCGACTGTTACGGTAGTTCCAGTGTTAATTTTCGCAAAACGACAAAAATTAAAAAGGACTAACAATGCAATGTCTTATTTCCAAGAAGTGGTCGAACTATTCCAGATTTACTGTAATATCTTTTTTAATAAATTAAAATAAATTAAAATGAAATAAAAAAAATCATAATGTAATGGTATAATATTCGTTAAAATTGTACATATTAGGATAAAAGTAATTATCCAACGTATCACGATGACATTATCGTTGCTATGATGTCAATGCAAGGCAAAGGTTTATAATATTTATATATAAATATTATATTTCAATATTTCAATATGATATAATATAATATTTCATTGAAATATTATGCTATGATATAATATAATATTTCAACCCTTTGTACTTTACACAGTGTTAAAGCAGCGAATAGTTACTACTAAACCAAAGACATGAATACGAAAAAAATCATAAAGCAAAGGGTTAATAAATTCTTTCACTATGTTTGATAAAAAAAAGTATACAATTGTAATTGTTATATGCACTTTATAAACACAATAAGAGGCTTAAGCTAGATTTACTCCAATATTTTTTTTAATAAATTAAAATAAATTAAAATAAAATAAAAAAAAAATCATAATATAATGGTATAATATTCGTTAAAATTGTACGTATCAGGATAAAAGTAATTATCCAACGTATCATGATTACATTATCGTTGCTACGATGTCAACAAACTGCGAGGTTTGGCAAGCCGATCGCTGGCTCTGATAACTATTTCATGAAACAACCGTCTGGCCGTTGCCATCGGTTGTATAATTAGTAATGGTGGTAGTAGTATTAATAGTGAAATGCCAGTGACTTCAGTCGTGGTAACAAATTGCAAGTATAAACGTAGGAGGAAGAACTACGCGTACCTACGCGTTAAAGAGTACTTCATTGAGCCGACGTGCGTGTGGTGAAGGTAACATTACAGAAATACCGTGTTTCTCTTGAACCAATCGTGGGAATGAAGCATCGCCAATGCTGCTAAGTACTCTAATTTACTTTCTTATCTTCATCAAACCGCAATCGTGTCTTAATTAGTAAACACTTAGTTCGGGTAACTGCTTAATACGTTCGGTGAAATGTTAACAGTGATAATTAAAACAATATTAACTGTAAATCTATCGAGCGTTAGACATTTATGAGATACGTTTGGGACCATAGACTTCTGGTTCGTTATTAAAAAAAATTATTTATATAGAATTAAATAAATTTGAAACATAAATTCAGACGCAGAAACATTCATTTATTTTGAACCTTCTGAATTAATATATTAATTGTAGAACGTATTTCGATTTTTCTCAAGTAATTAAATTAATTGATTAGTCTCGCGAGATTTATATCCAAACGTTGAAACATTAAATATAGGTATGTATTTTTTATGCTTAATTTTAGGATGAAAAAGATGATACTCGAACACGCTCGTCAAATTTTACACGTTTCAAAACTAAAATCTGTAATTAGAAATTTTATATAAAGAGACGAGTCGACGCAAGTTTAATTGAGTTATAAGCTGGAATCGTTAATAGTAAGATTTATACTAACATTCCTTTAAAATACCTCGTTCTTTTCACAATTTGTTATGTACTTGTACCAAAAAGCGATTGGTTCTCTGTTCGTGATTCATTTTTTCCTAAATGTTTTATTCAAATTTTGACTCGGTATTTTATTAATAATTCTACATAGTTAACAAACCTGTTAGAAAAAGTTACATTATGAGTAAAATTTACGAATAACAATTTTTTTCGCCAAAAATATGCGTTTTTTCCAAATCCTTACATTCAGTGTATTCAACAACTTCTCAAAAATTATAAAAAGTTTTATGAAATTTGTTTTCTTAGATCCAGAGAAAAGAGGTCAAAATGAATCGAAATAATTATTTTACGGAAGACCAATTTTTTCTATAAAATGATACCTCGTTTGTTAATCAAAATATATTATTGAACTATCAATTAAATAGTGCTGAGAATTAAAATAAAATTGCACCAAATTACCCAGAAAAACTAATATGACTAAAATCGACATTAAAAGAAAAATAATTGATTTCTTACGAGTTCCCTTAAAAATATTCCATCTTCTTCAAAATTTATTGTAAACTCACATCGAAAAGTAATTTTAAAACACAATTCCAAAAACAGATATACATTATAACAACAGTGTAATAAAAAGAAAATTGCTTGAAAACGACTCAAATATATTTAATTTTACCTTTCGACATTTATACGATTACTTATGAAATACGTTTTTGTTAATCAAATCGCTTCTCGATGTTCTGACAAAAAGCAGGACTGGCATACACTTAACCAAGACCTCAACCTACTGCACGCCACGATGTTGGACATAATAGTTAAAAATAACATCAAGGTATCGTTCGAATCGCGACCGTAAAGTAAGACACGCTCGTTTTGCGTATAAACCGCATCGTTTTCACAATTTTCCCTTCGACGAGACAAACCCGAAGAAGGCTCCCCTTATTCTTCGGGCTCTAATTAAATTTATCAGTCTTGCTGAGAATCCTCTTGCAGCAAGGTTCCCGCGAGTCCTGCAGGGAACAACTTCCCACGTCCAGCCCTCTTGCAAAACAATATCTTTGACGATAATCTCTCGTACGTTAATGTCGTTTATCAATGAAGACGATAGAGAATGCTCGGAATGAAATGTGCAAAAGCCATGAGAACAAAGATATGTGAAATATCGCTTGAACGCAGCGCACATATTTTATATCGTCATGTTTAGATGAGCGTTTTGTTTCTATAGTTCAAAATTCAAGGTAAAATTATTGTGTTCAGGATATAAAAGTTCTAGTTATTTTTAGACACCGCGATAAAAAGTGCACGGTGTAACAAATATTTTAGTATTTGTAGGTATTTTTTTTATATTCTAACGTTTACGTCTTAGATGTTAGAGAATTGTGAAACGTAGAAAATAATTCCTTCTTTTTGGATTGGATGATATTTCTTTTAGAATTTTAACGTAAGGATAAATGTAAGAATAAGAAAAGGAATTTTTTTTTTTGGTAACCTATTATTCATATTTTTACCTAATATTTTCCTAACTAAATTTTTTAGGTCTTTGTTAAATGATAGAGGATTGTAAAATGTAGAAAATAATTCCTTCTTTTCGAATGTATTTTTTTGCAATTTTAACGTAACGATAAATGTAAGAAAAGAAATTTTTGTTTTGGTAACCTATTATTCATTTTTTTACCTAATATTTTTGTGAATAAAAATTTTTAGGTCTCTGTTAAATCCTAGAGGATTGTAAAATGTAGAAAATAATTCCCTCTTTTCGGTTGTATTTTTCTACAATTTTAACGTAACGATAAATGCAAGAATAACAAAAAACCTGAATTAAAAAAGAAAAAGAAATTTCTCTTTTTGGTAACCTATTATTCATATTTGTCCCTAATATTTTTCTAAGTAAAAATAATTTACCTAATATTCCTCTGAATACAAATTTTTAGGTTTCCACTAAATCCTACAGAATTGTAAAACGTAAAAAATAATTCCCTCTTTTCTGAAGTATTTTTCTACAGTTTCAACGATAAATGGAAGAATATTTTGCTAATCTATTGTTCATATTTTTACCCAATATTTTCCTAAATAACAATGTTTAAATTTCCACGAAATCGCGTAAATTTTAACAATGTGAACCGACGATAAGCGGAAAACTCCAACATCTGTGAGAACGAACAGTCGAGTCTTTAAATGGAATCGTGTAAGCTCTTTAAATACCGAATTAAAAGACAAGTTAAACGATTCCAATTAAGCAAGTGTCTATCAAATTAATTCAACGAAGTTTCGCTTTCGGAATCAAATCCCCTACTACAGCTTTCCCGTGGTGGTATCATGCATGATCACCTCTTGCATAATAGCAATACATTAGAGACGACAAATGACATCACGTCCCGCGTCGTAAGCGTTGAGGTCATCAGGTGCCGACTGCCTCGATATTACAGGTTTTTACGATCATTTCGCCTCGGCCTCGCTCAACCGAGATGACGTTATATTCGTGTGTGCGTATGGACGCGGCCGATTTACTGAAAAAGCTGATCCTCGAGTCATGCTTTTCAATGAGATTTAAAAGGCACGTTCCTTCATATCCACGCGAGCCCGCTTACGTACTACAAACCGCCAACTATAAATAGAAAATGAAACCGAGCCACGAAAAATATGAGATTATTAGTTTACATTGTGCAGCGAATCGCAGTTCTTCTGCTTTACTCCAGCAAATTTATAACAGTTCTAAATTTAACCATCGAGCTCTAAGTCAGCGTTACAAACATGTAATTATTCCACACTCGAGTCTATTTTTTTTCTTCTTCCTTGAGTTTTACGTCGCAGCAACTGCAAGGTTATTAGCAACAGCTAAAGGTTAATTATGTAAATGTTGCATTAATCTGTTAATTATTTTCGATTCCTTTACGAAGTCGAGTAAGTCGGGAATTTTTTTTTATCTTCCAGATCGTCCGTAATCATTTAACACGTTAACACTAAACCTACCGACGATTAAGCTATACCTGCTTGTGTCAAAAAAATTACAATAATAGATACTTGGAAAAATACACAATGCTAGAGAAACAAATCTTTGACCATATATTTTACGGAAAATCACAAAAAAATATTCAAAAGTGCACGGTTAATAATTTATAAAATTTGGAGAAGAAATTAGGAAACGGTCATTTCACCGCTTTGGTAGGTTTAGTGTTAAACGCCACGCCGATTCTGGTCGACTTTCCTTTAGACTGTGTGCTGTGATGGCAATTAAAAAATATTTGGTCGCAAAATAGTTAAGAATTTAAGAAGAAAATTGTAAATTCCTGCGAAGGAAGATGGTAATTTTGTTTAATGTGATTTAATATAACTCGTTGATGAATTATAAGGTATTATTTTTTGAAATCGATACTGCCAGTTTTCGGAAATCAACGACGCTTAAAAAAAAATTTCCGCAGGGACCGGCGTGGCGCTTAACGTGTTAATTTTAATTTGTCAGGAAGATTAGGACAGTGTAAGATGATCTATGGTGATTGTAGAAGAATATTCGTTGCGTGGAGGATTTGGAGCAGAGATTGGATTCTTCGACAGAAGATGGGAATGTGTACGTTCGGAATGTCCAATTTTAATTCGTAAAATAGCCAATTGATCTCTTCTGGACGGTGTAATTCGTTGGTCTCGGTAACAGTTTTGGCATGAAGAGTGGCTCTGTTCGATTCCATTCAGACTCCTATTGTATTAATCTATTTTTTGCTCGATACATAATTTTTTGTTTCTCTTAACAATTCATAATTCGATAATGTATACTCGATATTGTCTATCGATACTCGATATTGTCTATTTTTAATCCTGAATTACTTGCGTAAACTATTCGTGCGTCGTTACAAAAGTATAATTAAGCAATTTGCGAGGATGAAACGGTAAAAATGTGCGTTTTAATTTCTGATTAAAACAGTCAATCCAAGTTGTTATTAGCTTTATATATTCGTGGAATAATTATATTAGATGAATAATTGATAAGTGATAATTGTAGACTAAATAAATTATCATAATGAATATTTAATAAATAATCAATTAAATATGGAAATAATAAATGGAAATAATATATGGAGATAATATGATAAAATATATTGATCAATAGATGTTTCGAAATATAACGGACACCTTAAGTTCAGCCATTTTATTAGTTTCTATTTTTTTTTAAACTAATTTAAACGCGCATAAAATACGCCACGAACTCAACAATAAATTATTCAGTGGTGAAATGTGTTTCGTACTTTCTAGGTTTAACAGCGGCGCACTCAAGATTGTATCGTTACCGTTATAATAGTTCGAGCACCGGATACACTCGCTCAAGAAGCACTTACTTCCTCGCTACCACTGACTCACAGGCATCCACCAAAAATTTTATACCCTCTTTACTCTTGGACGCTGTCCAACAATTGTAAGATTCTCTTTATAACGCGATCGACGCCACAAAAAGAGATGAAATTAACTAATTTCATTTAAGAACCACGTTTTCGGCGAAATCGTTTAAAAATTAAACCCGCCTACTCTCAAAGCTTGCTTTCGTTCAAAGTATTATGCACAAGGAGGAGCAATTAATTATATCGTACCAGATTCATAAAAGGATTTTTTTTCTTTTCTCACAAAAGACTCCGGGTAACGTATTAAAGCTTCCAACAGAGTTATCTCGCGAAGTTTAATTTCACAACTTCCTTTTCTCCGCGATGTTATAATATCGTGAATAGAACAGATTAAGAGCAACCGTGGCGCTCAAGAATTATATCGCCGCCATCTTGAAAAACAGTTTTCAGCGTTGCCACGAAAACAGAAAAGTAACGGGCAACTTTTAACCCTTTGCACTCGAAAGACACATTTTTGCGATACTTGAGGAACAGAGAATGGATTTTGACGAGTGATTTCTAAAATATTGCACGAACCAAAGTTATCGAGCTTAAGATTCAATATTAACCCTTTGCACTCCGCTGGCGCCGCTACGGCGACATGCATAATTATCTTCAGAGATTATATTTCTAATTAAGTTCCATATTTTCATCAATTCGAACACTTGTTTTATTTTAGAATAAAAGAAAATTAATCAGATAAATAAGAAATCGTAAACATTTATAATTTTCTGTTTTTCTTTATAAAAGAACACTTTAAGTTTTCACAATAGTCCTTTGAAGCTTAAAAAAGTTTACCGAGTGCAAAGGGTTAAACGCATTGACTGCCAACTACGAGATATCTCGTAGCGGGCGCTGCAAGTCTAGATTTGTTACAAATGGCTATTTGCGTTGGAAATTAATAGAAAGGATGAATGAAAAATGTATATAGTGCAGAGGACATATTAATTATCAATTTTTGTTATCAAAATTATTATTAAAATTACAACTTAGACGATTAATCGTAATNAAAACTTCATGTTTTCTTTAAAATAAAACTGTGGCGCACAGGGCAAGACGCGCTAAATTTGCGTGGCAGTCAATGCGTTAAGTCTTGTATAACGTAAAGATACAGGAAAAATTGAAATAAAATAATTATATTATACGCGATTCGAGACGCTGCATTGATCCAAGCGGTGAGTGAGAGTCACCTATCGAGTGCAAAGGGTTAAATGTAACAGGAGTAACAATTTTCCAACGAAAATTCATGAAGAAACCTTCTTTCAAGGTATAAACGTTGCTCAAGATATTAAGCAAATTCCTGAATCGTGACTCAAGCGATGCTCCAGTCTGGCAGAAGCCGATCAACGATCAAGATGATAGTATGATGTCAGTCCCGTACAGTCGGTTGGACGGAAGCACTCCCGTTAAATCGGATAAATGTTTCCTCTGTCCCTTGTCGGGACATTCGGGGTTATTGTGACTGACAGAGGTGGTTCCACAATCAAGAGCGTATTCAAAAATACCGAGCTGCACCTTTCCGAAGGTAAATCGTTTGATTTATACGGTATCGTGGCCGCAACATCGCCGAAAATTGGGTCACGAATTGTTGTCCGCTCTTTGTCGCGCGTCCCAATTTTTTGACTTGTCTCCGTGCGTCGTAAATGCAGTCGTGAGTCATGGACGAGTCACGTAAGGGTGAGGAGATCTCGAGAATGGTAAACAATGTTAAGAACCAAAAATCTAATCGTTTCGCGAGCTATTATACTTTTCTTGGAAACTGAGTTACAAGATAGATAAATTAGAGAGGTCCACTTTTAAGTGATTTGTCGTTTGCTAATTGAAAGAATAAACGAGTAATTTATTGACACTGTCGACAGTGTCTTAACTTACTTTTACGTAAGTTTGGTTGTTTGGAAAATTGGTTCAAATAGCTAGATCAGGATCAAGCTTCGGGAGGTGATCACGGTGTGACGTTTAGATTTTCGTATATTTAACAGTAGATCTACCAAAGTGGGGAAAATAACTAATTCTTAATTTCTCACAGAAATTTTATAAATGAACTACGAGGGTCTTTTGGAGAATTTTATGTGATTTTTTTT
>SMSQ01020000.1:0-10321 GCA_019453375.1 Ctenoplectra terminalis | reverse complement strand
ACAGTACTTTTAGCATGGGTAAGAGGTGGACGAAAAGCTATGCCATTTGCGAGTCCAATGATATGGAGAGAACCGACTAACCACGCCATAGATTGCTACTTTTGTTTATGCGAATTTTCTGGCATTAATAAGAGAGGAAAGAAAAAGGTAGAATATCCAAATATACCTACTGCCATTCGCCCCATTGCACATTCCGAAGAAGCACCTATACCAACACCACCATCAACTAAACCAGACATAGCTGAATACGTAACAGAAACAGAAATCGAAGTAACTGAAAAACATGAAAAAAGAACTCCCTCCCCCTTGGAAAAGCCCCATTTACTAAGACAATCCGACCTTAACGATCTCGTTCGGAATTTGCAGTTGCCGAAAGAACAGGCAGAACTCTTAGGATCCCGGTTAACACTGAACCTACCATGCGCGGTCAAATGACCGTTTTTGAAATTTCGTTTAAAATTCTCGTATACAACGTTACTGTATCACCATGTCGCTTATTGACTTTTCCTATAATATAGATATAACCCATTTTTCAATATTCACAACTTTCTTTATTGTTTACTTTCCGAAAAAAATTTATAGCATGTCTAGTCTACCACGAACGGTCATTTGACCGTTTGAAAAATTCATGTTATTTACGACTATATTGTTCGGAAAGCGCACTCCTGAAATTGTTTTACGAGTCTACAATGTAATTGTGAATCTACAGTGTAGAAAAAAGCGCGATTAGAACTATTGAGGAATATTTAGAAAAGGTAGTCTAATTTGGAAAAAGTGTTAAAAAATATATATTTGATGATAGAATAATACAACCAGGAACTATGTCCTTCCTATACAGAATTTCACTTCGTATTGGCTAAAACTTAGCCACGTCCTTTCTTATAGTCTAAAAGTCTCATTACCGTTTACCTTATCAGGTATGCCGGTTAGTGTCCTTTGGGTTTTTTCAAAATGTTTTACCGCGAGGGTGAAAGCGGCACACAAAACATTTTCCGATTTTATTGTCTAACTATATTTTACTTTTACAAGAACAAATGCATAGCGTTCTTTGTACAACAGTACGGTCTTGCAATCCGAACAGAGAGCATCAAAATTTCACAGTGTGTAATAGAAATGATTACGTGGTATAAGTGATAGTTTCGACAAAGTCAACAGAGCCAACAATATTTTGTGGTATGATTTACAATTGTTCTTTTTTTATTTCTGGTCTCAATGTTTTTGCCCCGTTTGATTTATATTTTATATTCTAATTTTTACTTTATCATTTGTATATTCATCCCGAAAAATGTCAAGACATTCGAGGAATATCAATTTATTAGAGAAAATTAATAATATCGACGAGGATTGTTCGGAAGATGATGAAGAAGTGTCCGATATTGATAATGATACAGCAGAAAATAACTGTGACTTATTTGACAGCGATACGGACGAAGAAAATATTTTGAATGTACGAAGAGGACAAAAAAGAAAAAGATTTATAGTTACTTCCGAAAGTGAAAATGAAGAAGAGATTGAAACTGCTATGGACGGAACANAATTTATAGCATGTCTAGTCTACCACGAACGGTCATTTGACCGTTTGAAAAATTCATGTTATTTACGACTATATTGTTCGGAAAGCGCACTCCTGAAATTGTTTTACGAGTCTACAATGTAATTGTGAATCTACAGTGTAGAAAAAAGCGCGATTAGAACTATTGAGGAATATTTAGAAAAGGTAGTCTAATTTGGAAAAAGTGTTAAAAAATATATATTTGATGATAGAATAATACAACCAGGAACTATGTCCTTCCTATACAGAATTTCACTTCGTATTGGCTAAAACTTAGCCACGTCCTTTCTTATAGTCTAAAAGTCTCATTACCGTTTACCTTATCAGGTATGCCGGTTAGTGTCCTTTGGGTTTTTTCAAAATGTTTTACCGCGAGGGTGAAAGCGGCACACAAAATATTTTCCGATTTTATTGTCTAACTATATTTTACTTTTACAAGAACAAATGCATAGCGTTCTTTGTACAACAGTACGGTCTTGCAATCCGAACAGAGAGCATCAAAATTTCACAGTGTGTAATAGAAATGATTACGTGGTATAAGTGATAGTTTCGACAAAGTCAACAGAGCCAACAATATTTTGTGGTATGATTTACAATTGTTCTTTTTTTATTTCTGGTCTCAATGTTTTTGCCCCGTTTGATTTATATTTTATATTCTAATTTTTACTTTATCATTTGTATATTCATCCCGAAAAATGTCAAGACATTCGAGGAATATCAATTTATTAGAGAAAATTAATAATATCGACGAGGATTGTTCGGAAGATGATGAAGAAGTGTCCGATATTGATAATGATACAGCAGAAAATAACTGTGACTTATTTGACAGCGATACGGACGAAGAAAATATTTTGAATGTACGAAGAGGACAAAAAAGAAAAAGATTTATAGTTACTTCCGAAAGTGAAAATGAAGAAGAGATTGAAACTGCTATGGACGGAACAGTTTGGCAAAAAATAAAAGAAGGGTCTAATCGCGGAAGAGCACCGATTTATATTTTCAAGGAAATATCAGGACCGACAGGATACGCTAAACGAAATATTATAAAGGGTAGAGTTCAGTCAGCATTTTCCTTGATTATTGATCATAACATGATTGAACGTGTAAAGAAATATACGGAATTAGAGGCATTTCGAGTATTGAAAACTAAATGGAACGTATCTATTGCAAAATTATATGCATTTATTGGACTTCTATATGCACGCGGCGCATATGAGGCTAAAAATATGGATGTATCATATTTATAGAATACGAAATGGGGTCGGTCATTTTTCTCAACAACAATGAGCCGAAATGACTTCGCAGAAATCATGAGATTTATTCGGTTTGATAACAAAAATCAACAAAGCCAACGCTTACAAAACGATAAGTTCGCTTTGATCTCCGAAGTTTGGTACAAATTTATCGAAAACAGTCAAAACTGTTATAAACCACGAGGGTATCTCATCCTATAGATGAACAATTGTTTCCTACAAAAGCACGTTGTAGATTTACTCAATACATGTCCAACAAACCGGACAAATTTGGCATAAAATTCTGGTTAGCTTCCGATGTAAGTAGTAAATACATTGTAAACGGCTTTCCATATTTGGGAAAAGATGAAGGGAGAGAATGATCAGTCCCACTTGGGGAGTTTGTAAGTTTGAAATTAGCAGAACCATATACGGGCCATGGGAGAAATTTTGATGAGACTTGGATCCACCACTACACTCCTGAAAGTAAACAACAGTCAAAACAATGGACAGGACCAGGTGAACCAACCCCAAAGAAGGCAAAAACCACTTTGTCAGCGAATAAGGTCATGGCAACTATTTTCTGGGATACAAAAGGAATTATTTTTATTGATTACCTCCAGAAAGGTAAAACTATCAATGGTGAGTACTACGCAAACCTACTGCAACATTTGAGTGACGAAGTAAAAAGAAAACGACCACATCTGGCGAAAAAGAAGATCTTGTTTCACCACGACAATGCACCAGCACACAGTTGTCGCGATGACTAAAATCAACGAATTAAAGATCGAATTGCTTCCCCAACCGCCTTATTCGCCAGATTTAGCACCCAGCGACTATCATTTATTCCCTAAGCTCAAAACATGGCTCGGGGAACAAAAATTTCAGACCAAAGAGGACGTCATTAGTGCTGTAAATGGGTATTTTGAGGAGCTCGACGGATTGCACTACAAAGTTGGTATCACTGGAAAAATGTATTAGCCTTCATGGAGATTATGTTGAGAAATAAAAATAAAAAAAATAAAAAAAATTGGTGTTTTCTTTGTCAGGCCGGAAACTTTTCATCCCACCCTCGTATAACAGCTGACAATTTCTTTACAAGCGTGTCATTAGCGAGTAAACTTCTAGCAAAGAAAACTACGCTTGTTGCAACTATCCGCAGAAATAAAAGAGAGCTACCGAAATAAGCGAGACAGACAAAGGATAGTATGACACGCTTCTCAACAATATTATACAAATCGAATGATTTTATTCTTTCCATTTATAAAGCTAAACCCAATAAAAAAGTATTGATACTTAGTTCAATGCATTCATCCGTTGAAATTGAAAACAGTGGCACCCGTGTACCAGAGACAATTAGATTTTACAATAGCACAAAATTCGGTGTAGATGTAACCGATCAAATGGCCCGAAAATGTAGTGTAAAATCTAAATCTCAAAGATGGCCTTTACAGGTATTTTTCAATATCTTAGATCTAGCCGGGATAAATGCTTGGATTTTATACAAACAAACGACGGGTGAAGAAATATCCAGGCAAGAATTTTTATTTCAATTGGCAGAAGAACTTGGGACCGAATATCAGAAGGAGAGACAGCTAAGCAAAGAATGTTCATCAAAAACAATAATAAACACTGCTACAGATTCTTCTGGACGGAAATCTTGTCAAATAAGATATTGTAGAGTCAATAAGACTAACAAAATTTGTATAAAATGTAAAAAATATGTATGCGGAAAATGTGCAATACGAAATGCTGTAATTTGTAAAAAATGTGATGAAAATGCATAAAGGTAAATAAAACTTTTTAAATAGAAAAGCGGGAGCGGGTTTTTATTGTAGCACCAGAAAAATATTTTGTTTACCATCCAACTGTCTAAAATCTCTTTCTCTATTAAGATACATGTTGCAAAATTCAAATATATATCAATGCGCCCTCTTGCGTCCCCTTTTAAATGTATGCGGTTGGAGACGAAAAACTTACACTTGCAATCAAGGAGAGCTACGACCCAGTCGCAAATCAGAATTATAGTATTTTATATAGAGAAAGAAAGAAAGTATTCTTAAATAAAAATAAAGTGTCACATTTTGTGCATTAGAAATATAACCAAGGTTCTACTTTACTTTCCTGCAGTACAAACCTTACAATATCCCAACAATACATATGTTTTTTTGAAGCGGTCATTTGACCGCTCATGGTAGGATTAGGTATACATGAAATGTCGGTAGGTTTAGTGTTAAAACAATGGAATTTATTGGAGTTACAATATTTCTCAACGCACGAAGAACTTCATGTCTGCACAGATATTGATTCTTTGATAAAAACTTTGGGTTTGGAGCATGATCCAAAAGAATGGCGACTGTTTATAAATTCATCAAAACTTAGTTTAAAAACAATCTTATTGCACATTGGAAACATGTATCCTTCTATCCCAATCGCATATACCGCGAAAATGACAGAACCGTACGACACCTTTAAAACATTATTATTGAAGATACAGTATAAAAAATATAATTGGAAGATGTGCTGAGATTTGAAAGTGATCGGCATACTACACGGATTACAATCAGGCTATACAAAATATTGCTGTTTCCTTTGTGAGTGAGATAGCAGAGCAAGAGAGCAGCATTATATTAAAAGAGATTGGACACCTCTTCAACGACTAATCCCTGGCGAAAAGAATATAAAGCACAACAACTTGATAGATCCCCAAAATGTTTATTTGCCACCATTACATATAAAGCTGGGCATAATGAAAAATTTTGTCAAAGCAATGGACAAATCAGGACCTGGATTTGAATGCTTAAAAACAAAATTTCCGTCAATATCCCAGGCAAAAATAAAACAAGGAATATTCGTTGGCCCTCAAATCAGAAATCTTATGAATGACAGAAATTTTACATCAAAATTAAATAATTTAGAAAAAGAAGCGTGGCTTGCATTCAAGACAACGTCACATAATTTTCTTGGCAACCACAGAGCAAGAAACTATAGTTCTATCATCAATAAACTTCTGAAAGCATACAAAGAACTCGGATGTAACATGTCTTTGAAGATACACTTTCTACATTCTCGCTTAAACTTTTTTCCGCCAAATCTCGGTGACGTGAGTGACGAACATGGGGAACGTTTGCACCAAGATATTCTTAGGTGGAAGGTACCGAGAAGCTCGAGTTCTTCAACTCTTGCGTAATGGCGGCCCTGTCTCCCTTAGGAGGAGGCTTGCGATGGTCCCAAAAGGGACTTCTGCCCTCGGCCTGGGGGGCTGCCCCCGGACTCGCATGACGCACTTTCTATCTGTCTATTTATCTACATGTGCGCGTGGAACTGTTTTAATTAATTCGACATCTTTTATAAATAATAGTTTTGAAATTAACCACAGAATTGTGTTTGTGATGCGTTTATTAGGCATGGCACGTAAAGGAATAAATATATTTTGCGGCATGATCGACTTAGGCTGTGAATTGAGTGTACGTGCTTATGACGGCATTATACAGCATATATAATATATATTTTATGTATATTCGTGATAGCTGTTACTATTTATGTAGGCAAGTTTTTTGTGTTTTCGCGCGTAGCTATTTATGTATACTCCGGTCAGCGCCCATGCGTTTTGCAGGGCGTCGGCCGGAGCAGTTGTTATTGCGTGTACGTGTGTGGATCATGTTTCTGCGGTGCACGACCGAGTTATAGAAATAAAGGGGTGAGTGCGCTCGTGCAGCATGACTAGGCATGCATCGTATGTAGTGGTATGTCGTGTATGGGTCCTGNTGTTTATTTGCCACCATTACATATAAAGCTGGGCATAATGAAAAATTTTGNTGTTTATTTGCCACCATTACATATAAAGCTGGGCATAATGAAAAATTTATTCAAAGCAATGGACAAATCAGGACCTGGATTTGAATGCTTAAAAACAAAATTTCCGTCAATATCCCAGGCAAAAATAAAACAAGGAATATTCGTTGGCCCTCAAATCAGAAATCTTATGAATGACAGAAATTTTACATCAAAATTAAATAATTTAGAAAAAGAAGCGTGGCTTGCATTCAAGACAACGTCACATAATTTTCTTGGCAACCACAGAGCAAGAAACTATAGTTCTATCATCAATAAACTTCTGAAAGCATATAAAGAACTCGGATGTAACATGTCTTTGAAGATACACTTTC
The DNA here is from genome assembly GCA_019453375.1 of Ctenoplectra terminalis. Classification (NCBI taxonomy): domain Eukaryota; kingdom Metazoa; phylum Arthropoda; class Insecta; order Hymenoptera; family Apidae; genus Ctenoplectra; species Ctenoplectra terminalis. The sequence goes on along the minus strand of SMSQ01020000.1, from coordinate 3,368 downwards.
TACATTCTCGCTTAAACTTTTTTCCGCCAAATCTCGGTGACGTGAGTGACGAACATGGGGAACGTTTGCACCAAGATATTCTTAGGTGGAAGGTACCGAGAAGCTCGAGTTCTTCAACTCTTGCGTAATGGCGGCCCTGTNCATAGCTGAATACGTAACAGAAACAGAAATCGAAGTAACTGAAAAACATGAAAAAAGAACTCCCTCCCCCTTGGAAAAGCCCCATTTACTAAGACAATCCGACCTTAACGATCTCGTTCGGAATTTGCAGTTGCCGAAAGAACAGGCAGAACTCTTAGGATCCCGGTTAACACTGAACCTACCATGCGCGGTCAAATGACCGTTTTTGAAATTTCGTTTAAAATTCTCGTATACAACGTTACTGTATCACCATGTCGCTTATTGACTTTTCCTATAATATAGATATAACCCATTTTTCAATATTCACAACTTTCTTTATTGTTTACTTTCCGAAAAAAATTTATAGCATGTCTAGTCTACCACGAACGGTCATTTGACCGTTTGAAAAATTCATGTTATTTACGACTATATTGTTCGGAAAGCGCACTCCTGAAATTGTTTTACGAGTCTACAATGTAATTGTGAATCTACAGTGTAGAAAAAAGCGCGATTAGAACTATTGAGGAATATTTAGAAAAGGTAGTCTAATTTGGAAAAAGTGTTAAAAAATATATATTTGATGATAGAATAATACAACCAGGAACTATGTCCTTCCTATACAGAATTTCACTTCGTATTGGCTAAAACTTAGCCACGTCCTTTCTTATAGTCTAAAAGTCTCATTACCGTTTACCTTATCAGGTATGCCGGTTAGTGTCCTTTGGGTTTTTTCAAAATGTTTTACCGCGAGGGTGAAAGCGGCACACAAAATATTTTCCGATTTTATTGTCTAACTATATTTTACTTTTACAAGAACAAATGCATAGCGTTCTTTGTACAACAGTACGGTCTTGCAATCCGAACAGAGAGCATCAAAATTTCACAGTGTGTAATAGAAATGATTACGTGGTATAAGTGATAGTTTCGACAAAGTCAACAGAGCCAACAATATTTTGTGGTATGATTTACAATTGTTCTTTTTTTATTTCTGGTCTCAATGTTTTTGCCCCGTTTGATTTATATTTTATATTCTAATTTTTACTTTATCATTTGTATATTCATCCCGAAAAATGTCAAGACATTCGAGGAATATCAATTTATTAGAGAAAATTAATAATATCGACGAGGATTGTTCGGAAGATGATGAAGAAGTGTCCGATATTGATAATGATACAGCAGAAAATAACTGTGACTTATTTGACAGCGATACGGACGAAGAAAATATTTTGAATGTACGAAGAGGACAAAAAAGAAAAAGATTTATAGTTACTTCCGAAAGTGAAAATGAAGAAGAGATTGAAACTGCTATGGACGGAACAGTTTGGCAAAAAATAAAAGAAGGGTCTAATCGCGGAAGAGCACCGATTTATATTTTCAAGGAAATATCAGGACCGACAGGATACGCTAAACGAAATATTATAAAGGGTAGAGTTCAGTCAGCATTTTCCTTGATTATTGATCATAACATGATTGAACGTGTAAAGAAATATACGGAATTAGAGGCATTTCGAGTATTGAAAACTAAATGGAACGTATCTATTGCAAAATTATATGCATTTATTGGACTTCTATATGCACGCGGCGCATATGAGGCTAAAAATATGGATGTATCATATTTATAGAATACGAAATGGGGTCGGTCATTTTTCTCAACAACAATGAGCCGAAATGACTTCGCAGAAATCATGAGATTTATTCGGTTTGATAACAAAAATCAACAAAGCCAACGCTTACAAAACGATAAGTTCGCTTTGATCTCCGAAGTTTGGTACAAATTTATCGAAAACAGTCAAAACTGTTATAAACCACGAGGGTATCTCATCCTATAGATGAACAATTGTTTCCTACAAAAGCACGTTGTAGATTTACTCAATACATGTCCAACAAACCGGACAAATTTGGCATAAAATTCTGGTTAGCTTCCGATGTAAGTAGTAAATACATTGTAAACGGCTTTCCATATTTGGGAAAAGATGAAGGGAGAGAATGATCAGTCCCACTTGGGGAGTTTGTAAGTTTGAAATTAGCAGAACCATATACGGGCCATGGGAGAAATTTTGATGAGACTTGGATCCACCACTACACTCCTGAAAGTAAACAACAGTCAAAACAATGGACAGGACCAGGTGAACCAACCCCAAAGAAGGCAAAAACCACTTTGTCAGCGAATAAGGTCATGGCAACTATTTTCTGGGATACAAAAGGAATTATTTTTATTGATTACCTCCAGAAAGGTAAAACTATCAATGGTGAGTACTACGCAAACCTACTGCAACATTTGAGTGACGAAGTAAAAAGAAAACGACCACATCTGGCGAAAAAGAAGATCTTGTTTCACCACGACAATGCACCAGCACACAGTTGTCGCGATGACTAAAATCAACGAATTAAAGATCGAATTGCTTCCCCAACCGCCTTATTCGCCAGATTTAGCACCCAGCGACTATCATTTATTCCCTAAGCTCAAAACATGGCTCGGGGAACAAAAATTTCAGACCAAAGAGGACGTCATTAGTGCTGTAAATGGGTATTTTGAGGAGCTCGACGGATTGCACTACAAAGTTGGTATCACTGGAAAAATGTATTAGCCTTCATGGAGATTATGTTGAGAAATAAAAATAAAAAAAATAAAAAAAATTGGTGTTTTCTTTGTCAGGCCGGAAACTTTTCATCCCACCCTCGTATAACAGCTGACAATTTCTTTACAAGCGTGTCATTAGCGAGTAAACTTCTAGCAAAGAAAACTACGCTTGTTGCAACTATCCGCAGAAATAAAAGAGAGCTACCGAAATAAGCGAGACAGACAAAGGATAGTATGACACGCTTCTCAACAATATTATACAAATCGAATGATTTTATTCTTTCCATTTATAAAGCTAAACCCAATAAAAAAGTATTGATACTTAGTTCAATGCATTCATCCGTTGAAATTGAAAACAGTGGCACCCGTGTACCAGAGACAATTAGATTTTACAATAGCACAAAATTCGGTGTAGATGTAACCGATCAAATGGCCCGAAAATGTAGTGTAAAATCTAAATCTCAAAGATGGCCTTTACAGGTATTTTTCAATATCTTAGATCTAGCCGGGATAAATGCTTGGATTTTATACAAACAAACGACGGGTGAAGAAATATCCAGGCAAGAATTTTTATTTCAATTGGCAGAAGAACTTGGGACCGAATATCAGAAGGAGAGACAGCTAAGCAAAGAATGTTCATCAAAAACAATAATAAACACTGCTACAG
>SMSQ01019999.1:0-16086 GCA_019453375.1 Ctenoplectra terminalis | reverse complement strand
GTTGTTCCTTAATACGACGTCAAGTTTCTTATTTTGGAACAATTCAGGATGTACGGAAAAAAATATGCTTGATCGATTAAGTTGTCATATTAGGGTTGAAGTATTTCTGCAGACTTTTTCCATTTAAAATGAAACAGTGGTTGCAGGTAGGCGATACCTGTTGTCCCATCACGTGGACACCTTCTACAGCTTTGTGTGGTATTTCACGGTAAAGCCATAACAGGTACAATTATCTTTCCAATCAATGGTTCAGCTACTTTCTTTTCAAGATTTATGACACCTTCTTCGGGAAAATGTCCATTCATCGCCTGGTAACATTAGCATTTGGGATCGTAGAAATTTCCTTGTTATCTTCTTCACCTTTTTCTTAAATTTTCTTGTCCAATAAAGACAATTGTGAAATACTATACGGTAAGTCCGGGATAGTTCGACCACCGAGAGGCACCGGCCAGTATTAACACTAGAACTACCGGCGATTAAAGTAGAGTTATTTGTACCAAAGAAATCGAAATGATAGGTATTTAGAAAAATACTTATAATAAGGGTAACGATTCTTTATGCATATTTTTTACAGAAAATTGTGGGAAATCTTCAGAAATTTATTATTGTAAATTTCTAAAATTTCTATAAGAAATTATGAACAAGTCATTTTGACTTGTTCGGTGGTTCTAGTGTTAATATTCGCAGTATTAATTTCTTATTGTTATTCGCGTATTGACAATTGTCGCAAAACCGTATATATATTATAAATTATATTTAAAATTTTGTGAATACCAGAAACTAAAACTAAAAAAAAAGTATTTCGGAACCTCCCCAAACGAGGATTGGGTTAAATGTGTAAGGTATGGACGTTTCATGATAGATGCACTAAGTATGAAACAAGTGTGATTTATGTGGAAAATTGAAAAAAAAAGCAACATATCGACTAATTTTCTCTTGTGTTATATTTTGTATAAACTACATTTTTTGTTATTTATAACGGGTAGACGTTCTAACCTGAACATGCATGTGAGACCGTCCATTTGCAATGTTGGTATTTCTCGATTAAAAAAAAAAATAAACACTTTAATATATAGCGAAGTATGATTTATATGTATTCTAAATTACTTATGCGTTGCTTTAATTTGCTCAAAACAAAAAAATTGTAAAAAACCAACACTGCAATGGTTTCCTTCTAAAACGAGGTTAAACTATCCCGGACTTACCCTATATTGCTATTTAACATATTTATTGATCTTTTAAGTTACGAATCAGTCACAGAATTATGAGGTTTCAAAAGTAATTATTTGATTTATGAATGACCATTAACACGTATATTCCGAAGTTAGTCTTTAGTAACAGGCGTGTGTGTCTGTGTGTGTGTGTATCGCAATAGATAATTAAAGTCTGTATTATCTAATAAGATAAATTGAAGAGTGATAGCCCACTTTTTTAAAAAGAATCAGTACATCGTAAATTCAATTGACATCTAAACTAAAAAAATATATTTAGCAAAGTAAATACGTATGGATTTATAATATTTGATATACTACTAAAAACAGCTGAAAAATGGAACATTTCGTAGCTTATACAAGATTTAGTCATCTCAAGGTTATCTTATCTGGAATTATTTTAGATACTCGATGTTGACGCACTGGTAATACGGGAATCAAGAGTTGTTAAAAAAAAATTGTATAGATTTTTAACCTAATTCACGGATTATACAGGGTCAAATAAAAATTCGAAAGGGTAACTTGACCTCGATCTTACTGAATAGGATCAAATCTTAACGAACGTGGTATAAAATGATATTACTAATAACTGTACGGTTCTGTTTTAGAGGATTAAAATCAGAGGGTTTATATAATTTTAAAAATAGGCGAGGATGTACACATATGTATACTAAGATTTCCATATAAAGAGATTTTTAGCAGTCCTAGATGAGTCGTGTTCTGGTTTCTAATTTCTATCCTGTAAAAAACGGGATCATGCCCTCCGTTACTCGAGAAATAAACTAAAGGGAGTTTAGCGTATTTTTTTATGGAGTACGAGCTTGAAAAATTTGTACTGTACGTGGCTCACAAAAAGTTCAGCGGAAGGAATACTGGTTTGATTGGTTAGAACATAATACAGTCCCTGGTCATCGAATTAAGTCCACGTATGAAAATTTCACTTTTATGGCTACAACGTTATGTCACATATGGAAAACTGTCTTCGGTCGTTCAAATTATTACTAAATACGTTGATAACGATGTATACATAACAATTGATTTGTTACTATCGTGATAATAATGAAACTGTGTGGGTGACGAGCGATTCCAAAACCAAAAACATCTCTTTGCTCCAATGGCCAGGCAATTCTGCCGACTTGAATGCCATAGAAAATGTCTGGAGCTTACTCGAAAGACTAGTTTACAATCCTTCGAGCACTACATTATCCGAGTTGAAAACAAAAATTACAGATATTAGGGAGAATAATGAAGATACAAAGCATATGATCGAGCAATGTATACGGAGCATGCCGGAAAGGATACAAGCTGTCATCGAAGCAAAGGGTGGAAATACAAAATATTAACGTGTGTTAATAATGTTACGTACAGTAGTAGTGTATTATGTCAGTAGTTAATAAATTATATCGTTACAATTTGAACAGGCCTTTTAATTTTACGCAAAACGTGAAAAATGCTGAAAATTTGTAGCGGTCCTAATTCGATGGCCTGGGACTGTAGATCTATCTTATTTTAAAACAATTACAAGATTATGGTACACGTATTTTTGTTATTCGTCGAAACATTCGTAACTATCAATCAGATCATATAGTGCGCGTCACAGATAGGACTCGGACACGATCAGGCGGAGCGAACGAAACACCCCTTTTGCCCCTGTACCGTCCACCGAGATTTCTCGTAAGCCGCGCATAGTACGTAACAATCTGAACACCGAAGAAAACAAGTTTTATTTCCTAATGAATACGAAGATTTAGTTTTCTAGTATAAATAGTATAAAATATCGTCTTCTTATGAAATTAATACAGTGGAAACTTGATAATTCGAAAGCTTCTGTAGGATGTAAATTTTCTTGATTTCCTTCCGCTCCGCTGCAAAAAGATTTCTACAACTCGAAATAAAACTTCCGTTAACTCGAATCATTTGTCACGTATTTAACAAGCATTTTACGTCTACCATTTAAATTCAGGAAAACCCTAATCTCTACAAGTCGAAGTTTACCTCTACATATCAAACACAGTTCTGTCGTTTCTCATTCCTTTCTCCGAATAATACGTAACAAAATGAATTTTAAATGCAAAATGAAAGTATTAACATTGACTTAAGAAATAAAAATAAATGAAACAGTAAAAGTTGACTCAAGAACGAAAAAGTATATTACTAGTGAATTTGAGATTCCCATTAATACTCTGTTAACCCTCTATGGGACGGTGTGACTTAAAAGTTAGAAACTGATGTATCTATATTTTAAAAAATTAATTTTGTTTAGATATCACTGCATTATTAAATTTGATTACTGTATTACTGTAGCGACACCGCGATCCATCTACAGTAATTATTAGTTTAAACATTTTCAAATCAAAGTGAAAAACTGTAATCAATCGTAATTTCTTCTCCAATAAGCAGACAAAATTCGGGCTACAGAGGGTTAACAATTCCAAAAAATGAGAAAGAAATCATACATAAAAAGAACTGAGAATCTAATTTCGATTATAGGGGAAGATGTGCTGAATTTCCTAATATTGAAAATTGTTTACTAAAATGGTCATAGGTCGAAACCGCCGTACAAAGTCTCTGTAAGTTGAATTTTTGTTTGTCGAACCTCTCTTATTCGAAAACTCGATAAGCCAAAACCTCTGTAACTAGATTTTTCCCGTTTCTTGAGGTTCGAATTATCAAGGTTCCACTGTATTAGATACAACCCCACCGTAAGACACGCAGAATCTATCAGACCTTATTCATACACTTCTCTGTTTACAATCTTGTAAGGTAAACTCTGAGAAGTCAAATGCAGATAAGAATTGTAAAACTATGTTCGATTTATACAGCTGTTGTCATTAACTGATACTGCACATAACCGTAAAATTGATTAATTTCGTCGTCTCGTGGCACCGTCTGTCTGCTCGTCGGCGACATGAATTCAACCACAAAAAACTGTCGCGTCCTATCGACAGAAAGACGGTGCTAGGGGAAAAGAGAGCGAATAAGAGGCGCCAGCGAAACGCGACTTTACGTAACTCCAACTATCATTTAATTCGACGCTGCCTAACTTTTGTGGAAAAATAGATGTAATGCTAACAAACCTGGAGACAACGTATCAAGAAATTGAAATGACAAAAAAAGATAGCGATAAAAAGTAATTAGCTATTTATGTAACCATCGTTTAATTTTCCAACTTTTTTCCGATTCGAATGATCAGAGAATAAATATTTCGAAAATTAAATACGTATTATAAGATAAACCTAAAGTTTTTCGATGCAAGAAAAACGAGGTAATATAATTATAAAAATATATTAGCATTTTTAATAAAAATTATGATCGGTCCAGACTTATAAATATATACGCGAGTTTTTTATGTCATTGGAATTTAGTCGAAATGATTTGATTTTTAGTCAAATCTTAAGAAGTTTTTAATTACAAATTTTGTCTCGTGAAAATGTTAGATAATTCAGAATTTTTACTATCTTTTTTTCACGGTAAAAAGTTTCAATAAAACGTTAATACAAGTGAAAAAATAATGAAAATCCTACTCTTTCTACTGAACTTTACTATTCTTTTTAGAAATATTAATTTCTTTTCTGTGTAAAATATATTTTGCGCTCTGAAAATTAATTATGTTTCTAAAGTGTCGTTTAGTATAATTAGCATTAAATATTAGCCGACATATTTTCTCATAAGAGTAATTTGATACGAATTCCATTTATATTAAAATCATACAGTTCTAACTTTATTTATAATACGGCGCTAGTATATTTAATGCGCTCTAAATATCATTTTGACGCGCAAACATCGCCAAGCGTGTGGACGGCGGAAAAAAAGAAAAACTAGAAATGGTATGAAGTTCATAACAACGTCAAGCATGATCGCGGGTATGTGTTTATTAAATAAGAAATCTATTTGTCACTTATCGGAATAAAATCGACGTAGGCTGATATATGCAGTAGCGTGGCGAACACAAGAAAAAAGGCGCTCTTAAAAGATTGTCGTGACATTTAGGCATGAAGCAATAGAAAATATACGAACGCAGCAGTGGCAGCGATAAATCGTGTCCACGATATTGGACAAATGATCATGAGAGCATTACTCTAATCGTTTTTATGGGACCGCCTTCTACTGGTGGAATGCCAACGAGGAAACTCGTAAACCAATATCTCGGTGCGTTAAACAATATTAATACACGGAACGAAAACTGGCGCTGCCCAATCTCGCGGCGACGTCCATTCGTCACAGTTCGCTGCGCCGTATGCGATTTATCGATAATCACGAGCGCCAGAAAATCGACGCGCGAGGTAAACACCGTGCAGCGTACGGCGCGGCGGTTCAATTTCCTATTAATAACCGTCGGAGTCGATGAAACGGCGTATACGCGAGGCACAGTCACGATCGACGAATCGCGACGAAGATTCGGCGAAACGAAAATCTCCATATAGGAAAATAACGAAATCCTTCGGATTCCGCGTTGAGATTTCCACGTCTAATAATAGCGGCGGGCCGTTTACACCAGCGCGTTCTCGCGTACGTAGGGTAGAGGAGGCTGACGACGCATTTGGGGAAAGAGAATGAGAAATAACGCGAGAAGAATGTTGTCCGTGGAACGACCGAATAGACGCGTCAAGAGAGAGAGAGAGAGAGAGAGCGAGTCGTGCGATTGGCGCGGGACAGAGCGCTGTTGTCGGGAAAGGATGATCCGAGAGTGGCATGGGTGGAAAAGAGAGATGAAATAGAGACCGGACATAGGGTGGAAAGAAACGCGAAGAAAGAGCCCGTGGGACAAGTCCTGTGTCAGACATATGAAAACAGGGGAGGAGGTGGAAGAAGAAGAAAACGCCGGCGACCGGCATTTACCGATAGACGCACAATCAAAGTTATGGTCAGAAGGAAATGAATCTAAAAATAAAGCGTATATTGGGCGAGTCGCGGCCTGCCAAGAAAGAAGGAAAGAGAGCAGGCGAAGAGGGAGGCCGAAACGAAATAGAAGAAAAGGAAGAGAAAGACGAGGCAGGGAAAGAAGGAGAGAAAGACAGGGCGAAAGAGCGAGGGAATAGAAAGATCGAGCCGAACGATACGCGAACAACTATGAGGAGAAGTGGTCTTGCGTGGACGGGGCGCTGCGCCGTGGAACATGTGCGGTTTCGATCGGTAGCACGACGAGGGAACAAGGCAGGTAGGGGGGGGAGCGCATTGCTGTGGGAGAGACGGGGCAGCCGAGCATCGCTGGCGGGAGAAGATGCCAAGGGGAGGGGTAGAGAACGGCGAGCGGACGGGGAGAGCGGAGAGCAGCCCGGCGCCGCTGCGTGTCATTGCTGGCGCCAGCTAATTGTCGAGGCCAGTCGGCATTAGCCGACGAGCTGACCGAACCGAGCCGAACGGAACACAGCGAACGCAACGCACCGCACCGCATCGTACCGGTTTCTCGATTGTGTTCGCCGGACAGTGCCGCGTACACGTTCACGCGTGCCGAATCGGTTCGATGTTTTTCGAGTCGCTTAAGTTCTCTCTTAACGCTATGCGATTTTTAAAAAAGGTCCAGGGATGTTTCTAGGAAATGGAAAAGGTTTTCGGTTCGCTCGAACGAACTAGCCGCATCCACAGGTAGTTTTCAGGAAGCGATTCCGAGAGAGAGATTTGAACGGAATCGTTCTATTGTTGGATTGGTTTTGAAATTGAGATAATTGGTTTCTTAGTTCTTTTTCTTTTTTTTTCTTTCTTTGGGTGGAAAATGTAGGACCTGTAAAGACCTGAAAAGGAATTGGTCACTAGTTTGATGAAAAGGGGTTGGAAATATTGTGGACGGATTAGGCATGTTACGGTATGAGTAGCTTGTTCAAATGTCTTTTTGGAACGGGTAGGAATAGTTTTGAGAAGGTATGCGAAAGTAAAAATGTTTTTGATACGAAGATGTAATTTTTAATGTATTTTAAATGTTACACGAGCCTTGTAGGAATAAGGGAACAACAATTTCATTATATGATTATGAATGAAGATATAAATTAATTTAAATGAACGTAGACAAAACAGGTTCGATAAGATCTTACTAGGAAGTATTGCCATATTTTTATTAAATTGCTTAGAATTTTACTAAAAATTTCCAATAATACACTTTTAAACGAATGTATAATAGGATATAATAACTGCTCCTCGGTCCCTGAACAAACAAAGTACTTAAATTTCCACTTTATTGGAAACGAGGCACGTTTAGTGTTTTTTTTTTCCATGTTACACTTATAAGTATTAAATTTTATATTTTTTATTCGTCATTCGTACATAAACTAACCACGAAGTTTCCACTCGATATTTAATTTACTTAATTTCGAAGATCGATTTCGAAAATATGGAAGTGCTTTAAACGCGTACGATGAGACGACGAAACAGGTTTGCCATGGAAATTAAATTAATTATTAATGCCACGTGGATCGGTGCTTCAAGTCCGCAAGTTTTTGCGCTCCTGCTGTATTTTGTGAATGTATTTGTTGGATCCGAATAAGATTTTCTATCGTAAACATTATCATCGAGTATTTTATAACCGCTGAAACACGGTTATAACGTTCGTCGACATTTATCGAAGGTGAATCGCATTCGCGGTGGCGCCTTGTTTTCGCAACACACGTCACAGACGGTGTTGTTGTCCTTATCTGTTTTTGCGTTCGACAGTATTCGAATATTGCTGCGTTGTTAATAATTCACTCCGACAAATCGATTATCATAAGCCAGACGGTGTCATTACGCAAATTGTCGCACTTGTACTTCGTTTTTTATCGTTGCAAGTTTGTTTCGTATTTAGAATAATTTTCTCTTTGCATTGCATTTGTATTCCTCATTATCGTTGCACGAGTGCAATTTACATGTTTCTTTGTTTTGATGTATTTTAAAACTCTAAAGATATAATCGTTCCGTTAAGAGAACAACAGTATCGTAGAAGTAGTTATTAATTATTATTAATTGTTCGTTTACTTATATATCCAATTATTAATATTTATACCATTAAACTGAGTTTGGATGAATGCGAGTAATAATTTAGTGACAACGAATTGGCGTGTAACGTGTAGTTGCGTTAGACATGCAAGTAAACAAATAGATGAGAGGATCCATGAATAAGAGTGCAACTAAATTGTGTTGTGACGTTATGTTATTATTTTAAATATATAAATCAACGTTTTCTCTGTTTCGTTTTAAATATTCCTACAATATTGTTTTGAACTCTATTTTAAAGTTTACAAATATTTTATTTTCGTAATTAAGAAAAATAAAAAAAAATAAAAAAAAATTGTTTGACAAAGTATGATAAAAGATACCACCACCGTTTAAAATATAGGTGGTACTTTAATACATGCTATGAAAAATTAGAATATCGATTTTAGGAAGTTATGTCCATTAACTGTACCATGCTGTTTCTATTAATAGTTGAAACTGTGACTACAGTTTCAACACTTTGGCACTGTACTAATTCTTCATACCGACATCAAAATTAATGAAGGAACAGATTTCAGAAAAGAGAAATACTAATTTGGCTTAAATTATTTTTCATTCCATCTCGAAAATAGTCCTTTTAAGTTTTACTGAAAAAATATCTCGAGCAGCTGCAATGTAACGAAACGTTGAATGATATTTTGAAATTAATACAAAGACGTGTATATTAAATTTTCTTGCGCATCATGTAGGTCAACGATAAATTCAAAAAAGCGTAGGGTTTCAAATAAATTGCTTAGTCAAATGCAACACTGTGAAAGAACAGTTTTAGTTATTATTCTAGGTCATTTTTAACCTTATGCTACCCAAGTCTAGGTCATTTTAATCCTATCCTACTAGTTAAGCAGTAACCTCATATCATATTACAGTGTAACTCTTGAGTCTTCCTCGTGCGCCAAGCTCACGATTAACCAATTTAATAATTTCATCTTTTTAAATTCAGCCAAATATACAATCTTAGTGTTACCAACTAATTTAACCTAAATTTTTGCCATTTCTTCGTTCTTATTTTCTATTCCATTCAATTTATATTCAAATGGTTAGTCACCTTTACACCTCAATGTCTTCTTTCCAATTGTAAATTAATCTCTATAGTATAAAATCTATATTACAGGTGCTATTGAAACATATCTTGTTGCTATCTCCTTTGTTTCTAACGATACAAGAAATATTTAAGATATAATTTTAGTATTCTATAATATTGTAATAAACTTTAATTATCATGACCATTATGTTTTTTGGGTTAAAAAGAATTTTAACTTCTGCAAACAAGAATAAAGTTGAATGGCATCGAGTTTGATAAAAATCGTATTGAAATTTTGTTATTTTTATGACGTTCAAGGTTATAACTCAGATATGATTGAATGAATTTTAACACCTGTTGCAATATGTAATAACAAAAAATATATATGCTTTTGGTGAAATGGAAGAAAAAGAAAGAAATACCGATGACGATGGAAAATTAAAAAGAATGGCCGTAGAAAAAAAAAATTATGCTTGGTAAATCGTTCCTTTTTTGCAACTGTTCAAATTATGATATAAACATTTTCTACGTCATTAATAGTCTGCGAATTTATATTCATTTATGAACAATTTGAGAGCACAAAAATACGCAGAATGCACACAATATGCAAAAATATATAAGTAAACCAAAAATATAGTATTCATTATTGTACTTATGGAATAAAACAATTACCTATCCAGCTTACATTTTTTAAATTATATTCATGAAAATCCGTAATCTAATCATTAGGAATAAAGAAGATGTTTAAGTGTTCGAGTTCCAACGAGGCATCTTGTACGGTAAACCGTTGCGAATCGGAACATTTTCTTTTGATGGTGAAAAAACAGTCAAAATTTAGAAAATTAACTTTTTATTATAAATTCGTAATTAATACTCATTTAATTTGAAGAAGTATAATAATAAATAATAAAAAATTTGTATAAACTTCAAAATCTTTTAACGGGCACAAAATTGTGGACTTTTCTGTATGGTTAATTAATAGTTTTCGATGCGTAGAATTCAAAAAATTGTAAGACTTAACTTTAGGAATCCACCGGTTCAAAAGTTATACGAATTTAAAGTTGAGCGTTTTTAGCATATTTGACAGGTCACTTTGACGACACGTTGGCTTGTATTCATCATCTGATTGGTTTACACTCCGCCTACCTTTAGTGTCTCTAGGGTAATCAATTTATAGAGTAGACTAAAGCGAATCGGATCAAAATAAGGGTTGAAGTACGTTTTAACGGACACAAAATTATGCGCTTTTTCTTTTGTCAATTAACCAGTTAAGTGTGTTTGACTACTATATTCGTGATTTAGATGTGGCAGAATTTTGTGTCACGATGGCTATATCCGTGATGCGTGAAACTTTGTTACAATTTGACATTTAAATTGTAATTTTGGCGAAAACTAAATTATATTCGTAAATTTTAATATTTTAAAAATGTTTAGAGGTCAAGACGAAATAAAACAAACAAAAATTTACGTAAATTTGAATTGTGTTCGGGGTCGTTTTAAATCCAGTCAGCCACGTTTTCAGTTGTTTCTTCGTTCAATGAGCTTAATTTCATCAACATGGCGTCAAAATTATCTGTCAAATTTGCTAAAAACGATAACTTTACGAACCGCTCGATGCCTAAAGTTAAGACTTGCATTTTTCAATTCTGCGCATCGAAAAATCAGTTAACTGTGGCGATCTCTTTACAAAGCGCGCACCAGTGTGCGTCAAATTATTTATAATTTTTATTTGTTTGTTTTATTTCGTTTTGACCTCTAAACATTTTAAAAATATAAAAATTTACAAATATAATTTAGTTTTCGCCAAAATTACAATTTAAATATCAAATCGTAACAAAGTTTCACGCATCACGGATATAGCCGTCGTGACACAAAATTCTGTCCCATCTCCATCACGGATATAGTCGTCGAACACACTTAACCCATTCGCTGCCAAGCCTAAATTATATGAAATCATTCCCATTGCCATTTATATTTTTTGTAAAAGATCATTCCTCTTTAAATAATAAATAAAGTATAATTTTTGTAAAAAATTTTATTTGTAGTATTTTTTCAAGTTTTTTACATTTCTATATTTATGTTTGTGGCTACAAAAAATTTGCTAATTCAAAAGCCTGCGTGTTATAACATATTTAAAGTAGGACGAGTATACTCGTCTTGGCAATGCATGACATCCTGCCAAAGACGAGTATACTCGTCCTACTTTAAATATGGCACCGAATGGGTTAACTGGTTAATTGACAAAAGAAAAAGTGCATAATTTTGTGTCCGTTAAAACGTAGCTCAACCCTTATTTTGATCCGATTCGCTTTGATATGATTTCGCTACTCTATAAGAACAGTTGGGTTCGACTATATTTCTTGCCAGTTGAAGGTCAATTTTTCTTTTATGATTTTCAATTTCAAAGTCACCATAGTGCCACGAGGTGCTCGGTCGAGATTGATACAGCATTGACGGTCGAAGAACACGCGAACACTCGGTTTTCACCATCGTTTGCATTTGCAACCTGCGCGAATACGTAGCGACCGTTGCCGTACGGCTCAACCTACCATTCATACCTCGCGCGACCGTGCAAGACGAGGCAATGGCAAGCAAGGTCATCGTGTTTTGGCAAAGTGGAAGAGCGCCGGCGCACGGTGCAGAATTTCAAATGGACCGAGTGAGTCAGAAATTTAATTTTAATTGATATGTCGCCTCGGTCCGGTGTCGTGTATTAGAGAAACATACGAGGGACTTTGTTTTTGAATATTACGTGATATTAGGGAACACGCGAGAAACGAGTTTCGGGATGTAACATATCCGAAAAACACGAACTTTCTCGTGAGTATAAATAAATGTTTAAAAGCATTATTTTAAGGATTCTGTCCTTGTTCTTACGTAATGGTATATGATATGTGTTTTCTTTTTTTCGTTGCATTTCTTTTTTCTTTTTTTTTTCTTTGTTTCTTTTTTGCTGTACAGCTATTGTATTTTGGGTACGAAGAGCCCCGTAGAATGAATTTCATGTTTGTAAATACAAGCGTAACGATCGTGCGGTTTCTGAGACACGCTTAAAGGTGCCACACTAATTTTATTAATCTGGCAGTGGTCACCCTGCCCTCTACTAAATATAAACGAAAGCATTCTTTTACTTCGATCAGCAATAGAGGATGATCTTAACGTTTTGTTCCCTTATTTGTGCAAGGTTTTAGAGGAATTTGAAATATTTGATGTGTTCTAAAAAAATAATCGTCAGATGTATGAATTTTATTCATCTTGAAGAACCTCGTAATATCTAAAATACAATCAATAATAAAGGTAGCTTCTCATAATTGTGTATGTAGCGTATTTAACAGCATTTAATAGCATTTAATAGTATCGAATAGTGATGCAAATATTAAGTATAAACGTTACAATTATCACTAAACAAATCTAATTATTTAATTAGATATATAATACTATAATATTCTCCAAATTGAAATATTTAATAACAAAGTGTCTAAATTAAAAACGATCAAATTGCTTTCGAGTTAAGAGAAATATTTTATGAATTCGCATGAATCGTTCTAAATATAAATAGAATTGCAGAGGCTAAATCTCTGTCATTGTTCGTTTAGAAGTCAACATTGAGACAATCATGACAGAATCTTCGTGTAGGCGCCGCTGTCAGCCATTATGCGTCTTTTGCGCGAATAGTTGTTACTATTCAGGAATTTTGGCGTAATATATGTCTTGTCGTTTCTTATAACACACAGGTTGAATTGCGTTGTCTTATAATATAAATCTTAAATTTAGTTTTCTAATTTAGGGTCACAAGTTTAGATACAATGGTACACAAAGTTTAGTCTGATTCGTAATTTATATTATTGACTCTTTCTTTTTTAAGCATTGTAATACAAAAATTTTACATTCTGCGATAATATTCTTGATCCTAATTTTTTAGAACCACAGTTTTTTCCGTTTTAATAATTCTTTTATAGTTTCTCTAACCTTGCTATTCTTCACACTTATCCTACACATTCGTAAAATTTTATAATTTCTTTAAATTTTAACATACTTTAGACTTACAAAATATATAATGTTAAAGAAGTAAACGCGAAAATTAGATATACTAAATCTAAAAAGTATAGTATCTATGTACAAGTAAACTTCATTTCGGATCATATAAATCCGAGGAAGACAGCAGAGTTAAATTCAGATTCCATTTATCGCAAAACACACTCCACATACCTCACACTTTCTTTATTATTTATTATTCTGCTTACATTCATTTCAATATTTCCACCACGGTCTATCTCACTATGTATATCTAATTTTGTTTTTACACGATGGATACACATCCGAAGAACAAGTTTAAGAAGAAAAAGAATTCGTGTAAAAAAAAGTACCGTATCTATATAAAAATAGAAAATGAATTCCAAATCTAAAAAAAAAAAAAAGAAAATTTAAAAAAATTAAAAAAAATTAAAAATACCAATAAACCATCTGAAAAGTCATGTTAGAATTTTATTATCTTTCTGCGTTTGCTTGCACTTTTTGTTCCACAAAAATTGCACAGGTGTACAAAAATGTACGACGAAACGACTGTTTGTATCGTGTTAAATGAAAATAAACAGTATAAGAAGGAAATGGAATTTTTTTTTATCTAGAACGTGTTAAATCAAAATCGTGTAAAGAAACTTGGTGTAAAAAACAGAATTGTGTGCAATTACATACCAACGGATCGAAAGACCTCTCTCATAAATGAATATCGTTAATACGAATTCGTCGAGGGACGGGATCCTTTCGAAGAAGGCTCGTTAACCCAGTTGCCGGTATCGTCGATACAGCCTTGCTGTGGCCTAATCGTATTGCAGATTTCGTCGCGTTCCTTGAGAATTGCTCGGCAGACGCAACGCTGTGGCATCTTGATCGGTTGGTCGTCGCGTCGGCTCGGTTACCTTGACGCTCGCAATTTTATTCACGAATGCCACCGTTTGTCCTCTATAGTTTCAGGCTGATACGTAAAAGGACGAAAAACGTCGTACCGGTTTCGTTCGGGGCGCGCCAATAATAGAATCGTCCTCTTTTGGAGTGTGGCTTCTAACGGGCGCCAGGCCTGTTTCGTTCGCCCGTCGCGCTGTGCTGATTCCCATTAATTCTGTTTGATCGAAACGCCGAGCCTTGAGTCGGTTTATAGTTTCTCGCGCTCGTCGCGCGAATCCGTTTTGGATTAAAGCGGAATCGGGACGCGAGCGTAACGAGATTCCCACGAAAATAGATTGATCGCGTTGGCGCCGTTAATGAATGTCTTCGTTTCCTTTTAACGGCTCTCGATTTCCAACGGTGCGACGGTTAGACGGTTACGGGATAAACGTAACACCGATAGCATTGCTTTAAGAAAGAATGTTTTGCCGAAGTTTACTTTAATTTGTGTTGGTTTAAAATAAATTGAAATTGGTTTGGCGTAGATATTGATTGTGATTAGATACAAGTAGCTGATGGATCGATGATAATTGTTGTATTTACAAGAGTTATTCTCGATATGATTAAACGAGTACTTGTTGGAATAATAATTATATTATTTACAAATAATTTAATATATTAACTTGGGATTGGAAATCTCTAATTCGTTCGTACGAATTAAAGAATTCGTTGCTTGAATAATTTTGTGCACGATATTTAATATTTTGGAAGAATTAATAATTATTTATAGATGTTTTATATGAATAAAAAATTAAAAATATAATTGTTAAATGTAAAATATAAGCTAAATAAAATTGAACGGTAT
Organism: Ctenoplectra terminalis; assembly: GCA_019453375.1. Taxonomy (NCBI): domain Eukaryota; kingdom Metazoa; phylum Arthropoda; class Insecta; order Hymenoptera; family Apidae; genus Ctenoplectra; species Ctenoplectra terminalis. The sequence goes on along the minus strand of SMSQ01019999.1, from coordinate 1,142 downwards.
ATTGTTTTATTAATTTTTTAAATATTTATCTTTACATATAAATTTATGCGATAATAGAAGTATTAAATAACTTCTATTTATAATGAGAGGAGTAACGTAATTATTTAAATAACTTTATCGTTTAACATACCGTGTAACATTTTAAACGTTTCATGTTGTTTTATAAAATATTTTATGCGTTTACTACAATTAAAAATAATACATATTTTGAGTATTTAATATTTTTTTTATTTTTCTTCAACATTTTTTTTTTACAGAAACGCAATTATCCACTTATTTTAAGCAGTGTATTCTTTGCTTGAATAAATTTTAATAAAGAAACGTGCATATGTATCTGATAACATTTTACGCATTTAAAAAGTGATTGTAGTGGACTAACTTACTTCTTAATATTAACTTGAATATTTTATTCTTTAAAACATCTAGAAAACATTATTTTCAGATAATTTTATAGGATAAATTAAATTGTAGAAATGATCAATTTTTACTTAATATTTAATTGACATAATTCGTTGATAACGTATATTTTATTGATATTCAACTACATACAATTATATCAAATTATAATATACTTAATTATTAATTATAACATAAATTAATTCCAATAAAAAATGGATTAAACGCCTAAATTATATAACATGCTAAAGCTTTTAAAATATTGATTGCTAGACACTAAAATTATTTCGTTATGTAATATTCTAATTGTATTTGATAAAACAGTGAAAAATAAGTTAATAATAAATTAATAAATTAGTAGTATAACAGTATAATAATATAATAGAAAACTAGTAAGAAGTTACTAAATTTCTTTTAATTATTTTTACTACAATTTTATTCACTTATGAGGAAAAAAAATAGTAAAATAAAAAAAAACTTAAAACGGTCATAAAATCATGAACACCACACATTTTTAATAAATAGTTCGTGCAGGTGGAATTAAAAAAATAAGATAAATTGAAAATGTAATTCAAAAATTTCTTAAAAGATCTTTACGATATTAATTCCTTGTTTCTTTCTTTTCGTTTCAGAGTCGCCGCCACCCCCGTACTGCCTTATTGCCGACAGACTGAGACCCGAAGGTGAGTGCCTTCTTCTTTCACATTTTAATCACAAGAGCGTGTGTGTTTGTGGACACATTCCAT
>SMSQ01019998.1:4053-14931 GCA_019453375.1 Ctenoplectra terminalis | reverse complement strand
TTCACGCGGCAGGACGCGAATTATTATGGGATCGCGTGCTGCAACGCGATGGGCCGACGATAGGGATGATTAACGGTTACGCGGGCTCAGTTTTCCAAAGACAATTATTTAACTCGTCAATATTGAACAGCGTTCAATTAGAGGCGAATTGAAATGAACACCGCGGAACACGCTTCGAACCCCAGCCGACGCTGATACAGTGATACCACGTCGGTTTTAAATCCCCATACACAGGGTTCGCGATCCGTAAATGAAAATCTGTCGGCGAAACGTGCTTGATATCGAATAACATTTATTCGTCCGAAGGGATATCCGCGTTGAAAACGAGAACTGGACTCTTGCTGTTTTGTTTCATGCTAGGCGCGCTATAATGCGTGGGCAGAACTTGGAAACAGGGTGAATTTTATTAAAAAGATTTTTTTAATTAACAGATCATTTGGAAGATAATCGCATAAAAATATTATGAGACATCCTGTATAATAACTCTAGGTACAAATATGTGAGAGTAATTTCGAAATAGAGTAAATTTTATTAAATAATTTTCTTTTAAATAATGAATAATTTGGAAAACGATCACGTGAAAAGGTTATGAGACATCGTGTATAATAACTCTAGGTGCAATGTCGTGTGAGAATAATTTCGAAACAGAGTAAATTTTATTAAAAAACATTTTTTAAATAATGAATAATTTGGAAGATAATCGCATAAAAAGATTATCAAATATTCTGTGTAATAACTCTAGGTGCAACATCATGTATGAGGATAACTGCAAAACAGAGTAGATTTTATTGAAACAAACATTTTTTTAAGTAACGAATAATGTGGAATAATGATGAATAATATTGTATTAATATAAACAAGAAAATAACAGTTTTTGAATATATGTATATATAAATTGAATAGCAGTGAAGATAAAATAGGAACATTCATTCGATACTAGAGGGATTGTATAACTTCGAAACAGAGTAAATATTATTAAATGGATTTTTTTAATTAACGGATAATTTGGAAGATAATTGCGTGAAAAGATTATGAGACATCCTGTGTAATAACACTAGGTGCACGATAATGTGTGAGAATAATTTCGAAACAGAGTATAAATTTTATTAAAAATAATTTTTTAAATAATGAATAATTTGGAAGATACCTCCAATGGCCGGTACCCGAGCCACGTTACAAATTATAGGTGTACTCTTATTGGAGAGCCCGATGAAACGAGGGAACCGATACGCGTTCGCTGTTTTCCTTCCTCTGTGGCGACCGCTCTGGACGACCCACGGACCGTGCTCTCGCGATGGTCGCGTTGATGGCCACCGCTGAAAAAACGGCTGACGCTGGATTTCGGATGAATTTAACCACGAGTACGGTGGGTCCAGCTCTTGAGGTTGGCGATTGACCCCTTGACGTTGGGTTCCGTATCTTGTACAGAGTACACGCCCTGCATTTATGCATGTTAACGTGATTACAAATTAAAACCAAATGTAGAATCATTGATAAAAAAAATAAAATACTATGTTGGTAATGTGGCTAGCTTCCTGTACTCCACCATCAGTTGATTAACATCGACATTTCCGCGAGTCCTCGAGAACCGTAGGATTCGTACTTATGCTAATTTCTTTTTAACTTCAGTTTCATCGCGTCTAAGACACGGGTCTGCTAGGATGCCTTAGTGACGAGTCCATTAGCTGGACTACCTTCTTCTCCTTTTCCCTCCTTGAGCTACGGTAATAACAAATTAAAATACTGAGTTAATAATCAAAAATTAAAATACTGAGTTAATAATCAAAAATAAAAACACTGAGTTAATAATCAAAAATTAAAATACCGAGTTAATAATAAAAAATTAAAATACTAAATTAATAATAAAAAATTAAAATACTGAGTTAATAATCAAAAATAAAAATACTGAGTTAATAATCAAAAATAAAAACACTGAGTTAATAATCAAAAATAAAAATACTGAGTTAATGATCAAAAATAAAAATACTGAGTTAATAATCAAAAATAAAAATACTGAGTTAATAATCAAAAATTAAAATACTGAGTTAATAATCAAAAATTAAAATATTGAGTTGCTACTTAACACGTTAAGCGCCACGCCGGTCCTTGCGGATCGACGGTGAAATTTCTGTTTAGGCGTCGTTGGTTTCTGAGAATTGACAGTATCAAATTATTTTAAAAAATAATACCTAATAATTCATTAATGGATTCTATTAAATCGCGTTAAACAAAGATACGACTTTCCTTTGCAGACCTCTACAATTTTCTTCTTAAATTCTTAACAATTTTCCAACCAAATATTTTTGAATTAGTATCGCACCACACAGCCTAACGGAAAGTCGACCGAAATCGGCGTGGTATTTAACGTGTTACATATTAAAATACTGAATTACTAATAAAAAATAAAAATACTGGAACATTACAGGTATTACTCGACTTATATTAACGCTAGATTTACGAAACCCGTCGATTTGACGCAGTTCAGATTTTCTGCTTCAGTTTCACAAGTGTGCACGTGGAAAATGTATACAGTAAAATAAAATTTATATAGAAAGAATGTACTAAACAAATCTCTGCTAATAAAAATCGATTGATTTAAAGTGAAGTGAATTAATTATATTACAACAAAACTATATTTTAATGTACCCATCCAGATGATCCAATCGAAACCCTTAAACCGTTAATAAAAAAAAAGGTACCTAGTGTAAATAAAAAATAAAAAAAGATTTATCCGAGATATTAAAACTCAGCTCGCTAAATAGAATTGACGAAGCTTATAATCGAAACTGGATTCCTAAAATTAAGATTTACATTTTTTTTCTATTTTTTCTATTATTTTATTATTTTTTTTCTATTAATTCTACACGTTACAAACTATTAATTTCAAATAAAAAGATCCATAATTTTGTGCCCGTTAAATCATACCCCGATCAAATTAAAATCAGCTGTAAGACAAGAAGAATCTTTCTAAACAATGTAATAGCTCGATCCAGTAGCACCGATACCTCAAACCAACCAATTAACCCAACCCGTGTAAAATCGAGCCGCGAATTATGTAAATCGTAAGTGGCGTTACACGTTCCCACAGAAAAGGGGGGCACGATTGAATTAGATGGCGAGCAATCCGTCAGGGGTGCAGTGAAATCACTCAGAGGTGGCGTAAATGTCGCCGTTAAATTACGTTTAATGCCGTGGCGGACGTCACGAGCCAAGGCGGTCATAATCGATGAATAAGCGAGCTCGGTGGATTCCGTGGAAAAGCGGTAAATGCGATTTTAATGTCAAGCGACTCGCGAAAGCCCCGCATTTTCCACGGGCGTGTCTCTAACGACCAGGCTCGATGGCCCGCGGCTACTTTTACCATTTTGTTACGTTACGTTAGATTATGTTACGTTCGTTCTTGGTTCACTGTTACTTGGCACATCTATTATGAATACGAGGCGACTCGGGGCCATTTCGAGTGGGAATCGTGAAACGGTTGCGTATATTTGATCAGAAAAGTACACCAAGCGTAATGGTAGACTCTTACCGGCGAGGAATGTTTGAGTTGATCGGAGCTGACACGCGCCGATTTTGAGAAAATCGGATCTCGAAAAAATGGACGAGAGATTACATCTCGAAAAAATGGACGAGAGATTAGATCTCGAAAAAATGGACGGGAGATTAGATCTCGAAAAAATATTAGACACGTATTTTTTTTTTATCGGCCATCGTTCATCCCGAAGAAGTGATATCAGTCCTGAAAATAGGGTGTAAAAGTTTTTAAGAAAATCAATTTTTTTTTTAAGTTTTCACACAGATTCGGCATTAAAAAATAGATAAATCGTATATTTAAACTTTCTTTCTATGTCTAATAATTTCCGAGATATACTGTCAAATAGGTTTTTCAAATATAAAATAAAATATCTTTTTCATTCCGATAGATTAGGTAAGCTGTTTTTCTAAATTTCCAAGTTCAATTCTTATTCAATTTCTTTTTATTTCGTTCGCGAGATACAGAATAATCACGCTTCGACACTAAAGTAACCAGCTCCTTTGGTTACTTTCGAACAACTCGAGTAACTAGTCAGTAACTACTCGGTTACTCGAAATGTAACTAGTAACTAACTACTGGAAAGTAACTAAATCCCTCGTCGCTAGTTTAGAGTCACCAGATTGTTATCCAACCTGAAACACATTCCCCGATCTCTTCCCTTTATAAAACCTCGAAGACGTCCACTTTTTTACGATTAATAAACCACCCTCGTAACGCACACCTTAACGCAATTTCCCTTTTACACCCTCGCAGAAAAACATACACCGTATAATCCGTTAATGACACCAAATGAAAATATGAATATTCTCAGCCAGAGGTTTAAGAGGCGAGAGCCAAACCGTGTAGCCGCCACACCGTGGTGCCACTGATTCCAGAGGGAGTCCTCGCAGCGTTAAAACATTAACGATCTCGAGGGCAGATTCTCAACCGGACGAAATGCGAGACGCGTCGTTAGGGGCTCGGTCGCGTTAATGACGAAATCTTTCCGTCCCCTTTTTTTTCCTCCGCGACTCGGCTCATTTTCCGATGGAACTTCTTACGGACGACGTGCTCTATTCTCGCAGCTAAAAGGATTCGACGATAAAGAATGGCGCTTCGAAATTAGCCGTGGCGTCGCGATCTACGTAAAAAATGTTGGTGGTTGGCTGTTGAGGGTACTTGGACCCTTGATTCGCTGATTTAGTAGAGCGGATACTCGGTGCATTAATTATGTCACTATAGGAGTGGCTTTTACGTGAATTTCGGTAAAAGTGATGAGTTTATTTTATGAAAGTTTGGTCATTTTTGTCGGATACAGAATAATAATGAGGTAGGAAATATTGTATTTTTGTTCGAAATTAAATTGATTTAAATAGTATACGAAAGTTAATACGACCGCCGCGGTGGTCATCGGTGACCGGAGTGCTTAAAATGTTTGTAATTGTAAAAGTTGAACATTGACGGTTAATGAATTTTGAACATCATCCCTGATTAGAAAATGATTTGAAATAAAATGCGCCCTATTCAACGATAAAAATTTTTATCAGAAGATAAAATATGAGAGGTTAATTTTTATCAAACATTCTATCTTGAATATTAATATAATTAAATCTGACTAGTTACTACATAACTTCAATATATCTCTTTTATATAATATACAAGCTGTAATTTATAACTTATAATATATAACTCTTAAACAGGTCAAAGTCTCAACTGATAAAATAAAATTTGAGGAACCCAATGAAATTTTTAGAGATCCTCATTTACAAATAAAATTTCATTCGTATCAAAGAAATCTAAAAATTTACCATTTAAAAAATAATTACAATAAATCAGACCTCACTTTACCAGTTACGAGTTATTAGTTAAATCATTTTCAAATCAAAGTGAAAAACTGTAATCAATCGTACTTTTTTCTCCAATAAGTGAACAAAATTCGGGCTACAGAGGGTATTAATTGAGAAATATTTCATATTTTCTTTAGCAATGCACAGTGTATCATTTTGTTTCTTATGTCTCTTTTGTTATTTAACCCTCTATGGGATCGTGTGACTTAAAAATTACAAACTGATGTATCTACATTTTAAAAAATTAATTTTCTTTAATTATCACTGGACTATTAAATTTGATTACTGTATTACTCTAGCGACACCACGATCCATCTACAATAATTATTAAAACATTTTCAAATCAATGTGAAAAACTGCAATCAATCGTAACTTTTTCACCAATAAGCAGACAAAATTCAGACTATAGAGGGTTAAGATTACTGTTACACTATTTTTAATATTTCTTTAAAAATAGCATCGGTATGCATTAGTACACAAACATCAAAATGACTGCAAGAAACCATTTCTAGAAAGTATCTGCACAAAGTCACACGTACGCGACAGCGGCCGCCAATGCATTGAATCAACCAATCAGTTTAAAAATCCCGAAATAATCTCACTGATCACGCTTCTTGTTGCAGATCAAGAGGAACGCGTTGGACCAGGAGCACTGCGGCCCCTCGTGTCCTGCCGACGCGCAAGAAACGCGCCTTATCGCAGGTTAGTGTATCTAATTACCCGTGCCGTTTTACGTCAACGATTTGCAGTGATTTACGGCAAAATTGTAGCGACGACCTTCGTCGAGCCGGCGCAGGTTCCGGGACAGGAAGGTTAGGGATAAGAAAAGGACGGTTGTTGGAGTGGAAAGGAAGGGGGAACGAATCAGCTAAGCGGTCCGCGGCTAAAAAACACTAAAGGATTCGGTCATTTATCACGGCGCTGCTGCCCCCGAGGCACCACGGGAATGAAAAGGGGAAGAATATAATCCGTTGGACAGACTAATCGCGGACTAACTATCCACATATTATCTACAATAATTTCATGGTACTGGGCGAAGGAGGGTGGGGGGTCCTACATCTGCACCGTATCGAAATGAGATTTCGTAGCGAAATGGTTTATTGGAAATGGCGAGGTTAAGGGAACAATATTTTGTTAACCCTTTGCGGACGAACGTCGCCGCTGCGACGAAATTACAATTTAATTCCCAAGTCGAATTGTCGCCTCTACACGGACAAACGAATAGGAGACGCCAATGCTAAGTTTCATCGATTATTTATCTGTTTTATATTTTATATTCTGTCGAATTGTTTAGATGTTTCATTTACAATCTCGTTCCATATAGAAATTATCCTCCATCTGGCACGAATCAAAGTCGAAAGAGTGCTCGTCCGTAAAGAGTTAACTCTTTGGGGCGCGCTGGGATCAAAAGTGTCCTACCTTTTTGATGCACCGTGTTCGCGCCAGCGCTATTAGGTTTTAGCCAAATGTAGCCTAGCCACTTAGTTTTTCCATACACAAGCGGTCATAAATCTGGGAGGCCGTCGGGCACCTTAGCTCTTCGTAGTTTCACTTTGCTTGTTTAGTTTCATCAGCTGCATGCCAGATTTGCCCACGTTTGTTTAGTTTAGTATGTTTCAACGGCTTCGGAGCGTCTCCCAAATTTACTACCTGCTGCGGTATTGTTAAGGGGACACGGATTTCCCGCGCGCGTCACTCAAGGGTCTATCGGTACTTGAGAGTGACCGTCGACTTGGAGGCGTAGTCTCGTTAGTTTTGTTTTTTCTACACCGATCGCATAGTTTTCGCCACCTCCAACGTCTTACACCGAAAATGGTAATTGACCAATCCGTGTCCCTCATCCCCGCCGATGCACCTCTTCCGAGGCATCGTGTGCTTTGTAAATAGTTGTAGATTTCAGAATTCAATAAGCCTTCGCTTAGAACACACGCAAGTTAACACCAGACTCCACAAGAGGAGTAACTTGTAAATATATTCATTAACATTGAACTTAGTCATTTTGTCTCCCTGCGAAGGGAGTGGTCCTTCGAGTAGTTTTAGTCGGCACACCACGTGCAAAATCGACCAAGCTCGACCGATCGCCAGATCGACCACGAGTATATCAAACACACCGTAATGCATGGTGGGACATTTTTAGTCCCACCTCGACTTATATACTCCATTCAACGAGACGATTCACCAAGTATTGTGGGAATGGTAAGTCCGAGGTGAGAATGTTTAGTCTGGAGTGATAGAGGTGTGAATAAAGAGTGTTTGGGACAGTGTGATCGAAGTGCGAGAGACGAGTGTTTGGGCCGAGCGATAGAGGTGCGAGAGACGAGTGTTTGGGCCGAGCGATAGATGTAAGAGAGACGAGTGCTTGGGCCGAGCGATAGACGTGTGAGAAAAGAGTATTTGGACCGAGCGACAGGGATTATCGTGTGACCGAAGAGTTTCTGGGAATGCCTGAGCAGAGTGAAAGAGATTGAGAATAGAAGAAGAGAGAATGAAGGAATAAATGAATGGAGAAAATGCGTGGAGGGGTTAGTCGAGGGTTAGTCGGAGGTGAGTTTGGAGAATAGTCGGAGAGCAGTGAGGGTTGAGTAAAGGAGAGTCGAGAGAAGAATTAGAGAGCGAACATTGTATCATCGAGTATAGCTACTAGTTAATAAATCGTTATTATTCATAAAACAGTGTCCATTGTAGAGTATTTATAGAGACACCCGTCTACAACCTAAAATCCTTACAGTATAAACACAAGCACGTGAACAGGGCAGGGCCGACTTACGGGTTTTAGACGTCCACATCACATCGTAGGATCCGAACCTTGCCTGTAAGACCGCTCGGCAATGGACCACCATAACTTGGCCCTGAATTGTAACATGTGACAGCCAATGACCGTAGTCGCAAAGCCGATCACGTGAAAAGCGAGGCAGTTTGTTTTTACTTAGTGACTCGTCTCGTTGAACGGACTTTAGGGAAAAGGATGTGCTTTAACCCTTTCGCGGCGGAGCGCTCAGAAATGAATGAATATTCGATTATATAAAACATCTCTGGACAANAAAAAAAAAAATGAAAGTGAGAAATAGAAAGAGAGAGAGTACAATATATTTTATTATTATTTAATATTGTAAATGTTGAAAANCGAAGAGTTTCTGGGAATGCCTGAGCAGAGTGAAAGAGATTGAGAATAGAAGAAGAGAGAATGAAGGAATAAATGAATGGAGAAAATGCGTGGAGGGGTTAGTCGAGGGTTAGTCGGAGGTGAGTTTGGAGAATAGTCGGAGAGCAGTGAGGGTTGAGTAAAGGAGAGTCGAGAGAAGAATTAGAGAGCGAACATTGTATCATCGAGTATAGCTACTAGTTAATAAATCGTTATTATTCATAAAACAGTGTCCATTGTAGAGTATTTATAGAGACACCCGTCTACAACCTAAAATCCTTACAGTATAAACACAAGCACGTGAACAGGGCAGGGCCGACTTACGGGTTTTAGACGTCCACATCACATCGTAGGATCCGAACCTTGCCTGTAAGACCGCTCGGCAATGGACCACCATAACTTGGCCCTGAATTGTAACATGTGACAGCCAATGACCGTAGTCGCAAAGCCGATCACGTGAAAAGCGAGGCAGTTTGTTTTTACTTAGTGACTCGTCTCGTTGAACGGACTTTAGGGAAAAGGATGTGCTTTAACCCTTTCGCGGCGGAGCGCTCAGAAATGAATGAATATTCGATTATATAAAACATCTCTGGACAAGAAGCGTGTACTGCTAGCGCGTCGAGAACAATCGACTGAATGGACATTATTGGGCAGATGTTGATAACGAGTGAACGGCGCCAAAAGGCACTGTCCGCTCTAAGCGAGCATCTATAGCTGAGCACCAAAAGGCGCTGTTCGCCGCGAAAGGGTTAATAAGTACCATGACTTTGCAAGAAATTTTTTTTAAAATTGTTTGCTTTATAATGAAAATTCCACGTGGCTTGAAATCAGCGTGGGGCGTATAATTTAATATATTTTATTTAATTAATCACTGTGCTATATATTCGAACACTTTTCACGTGAAGCTTAATATGAAACTAGCGACTCAACATAAGTTAAATCGTCTGAGGCTAAATTGTTCGATAGTGTCGCCAAATTATATTCCTATTATTTCAGTTCCAATATGGTATGTTGTATTTATAGTACAAAACAGCTTGAATTTAATCGTAATCCAATTTCAAGTGTCGCGTCGTTCAATTAATTAAATAATTAACCATCGTACACCCTGCGTTAACTAGAAACACTGAAAAAATAACGAGTCAACCTTACATGCATATTCATGCAACGTCAAAATAGGGCGAACAGCGTAAAACAAAGAGATCGGAACACAACGAGAAAAAAGGTATCTATGTATTTTACTCGATTTTTTTCTCTTTTATTTCTGTTTTCAAATAAAGAAAGCTCCGAATATTCCGACTATCAATTCAGTCTGGGATCAATTTACAGAGTGTACGGCGATGTTTTGGTCAGCGAAACGCGGGGTCCCAATTCGCGGCGAGCTATTTTTGCACGCTGCGGTCTGCACGGTCTACCTGCCCGGCGTAAATATACCAGCCGGCCGTGATGCAATTTTGAGGCCTGTCGCGCGTAAATAAAGTGAACTCGAGCGTGGAAATTAATTAGTGTACCGACCAAGGGGCAAAGTATAGGGAAAATTCAACCGGCATCGCCATTTAATTGACAAACAAATTTCATTAGTCCATGAGCGTTACGTGTGTAAGCTGTTCCATGTAATTAGTACTAGTTTATTGAACGCTGGTCGCGGTCGTTTCGTTTCTGTTCCGTTTTTTTGTTCTTTAATTTTCTCTCTCTTTTTTTTTTTTACATTTTCTTTTCTTGTCATGATACATAGCAGCGTTACTATTATTATTATTATATTATTACTGTCGTATACGCGGGTCACGTGATCTGTAGAACAGTTGTATACGTGAAAAAATTTACATGTTAATTATATGTTAATAAGGCGTTCCTGAGACATGCTACATAGTCCATGTCCGTTCCAGAGTAATCAGGAATAATATTTTAAAATTTGAGGAAGATCGGTTCGATAGTTCTTGAATTTTGCACGAACATAAAAATCGACTTTTTCTTTATATAATATTGTAGATAAATGTTTAGAATATTCGTTATTGATGCAACACATTTACGATTATAGTAATGAATGATTAAATTCTCGTACGAACATAAAATAAAGCAGCAATGAATTTTCAAAAATAAGAGAACTGTTAGAAACAAGTTACCACTTAATCAATTACTTCAGAGACACAAAATTAATAGAAAATTACTCATATAATAGTATAGGTATGCATAAAATCATATCGAAGAATAATAAATTAAGTTTTAAATTCTTATTTAATAAATCTTTATGTCTTTAGGCCCCGATGCAGTTGCATGATCTCCATCATTAACGCTGCACCACTGAAAAGAAAAGAAAAAAATATGTAATGATACTAAAAATTGTGGTTTCTAAATAGTCTGTGTCGAGAAAAAAAAAA
>SMSQ01019997.1:0-10127 GCA_019453375.1 Ctenoplectra terminalis | reverse complement strand
GAGATCTGTGTTTAAGTATAACTTCGTAAAATGTTAAAATGGTTCGTATTCGATGCAACACGAGTGAAAAAATGTTTATTATATCAACTTTTTGTTATATCCTATGTTTTTACGCGCCAAGATGAGGTAGAATAGAACAGAGATAAGATATTGGGTTGTCCGGAAAGTTGGTGCCGATTTTTAAGGAAAATCCAAACACAACCCATTTAAATTTCCTTATACATTTATTAAATTATATATGTTCCATTTTGTTCTATAACCTTTCTCCATAACTTGAATATCCCATCCTTCCAAAAGTTCTTAGATTTTTCGGCGAAAAACTTTTCCATGCTTAACGCTAGAACTATCTTACCGGTCAAAATGACTGGTTCGTAATTTGTCATAGAAATTTTATAAATTTACAGTAGCGCATTTTTACAGATTTTCTATAATTTTTTAAACAAAATATGCACAAAGAATTATTACCCCTGATATAAGTATTTTTTCAAACACTTATCATTTCGATTTTTTTGCTACAAATAAATCTATTTTAATCGTCGGTAGTTCTAAAAACTTTTATCCAAAGATACCTGAAGTATCGCTCCTTAGAATATATACGCGTGTCATTTGTTTTCAATCGTTCCGACATATTCGGACCTGTTCTAATGGCGCCTACCGAAAATCGGCACCAACTTTCCGGACAACCCAATAGAAACGGGACACGGGATATCCCTCGGATATCCGTCGACACGAGATCGTTTCTTTGGACCGTAATCGCAATCTTTACACTGTTTTCGATAGTTATCAGAAAACTCAAGTGTCATCCATTTCGCAATATGCTGCTTTGTGAATTTTGTTAATATTACGCCTACTTTGGTTTTTACGAGCATTTTCGCAAACCTCTACAAATCGTCGATTCAGTCCGGTATTCTTCGCCTAGGTACGCTCTTTTCGCTCGGTGCTAAAAGGGTTAAAAAATAATACCTCATAATTCATTAATGGGTTCTATTAAATCACATTAAACAAAGACACCACTTTCCTTTGCAGGCCTCTACAATTTTCTTCTTAAATTCTTAACTATTTTGCGACCAAATGTTTCTGAATTAGTATCACAGCACACAGCCTAACGGAAAGTGGACCAAAATCTACGTGGCGCTTAACGTGTTAATAATTAGTTCTTATGCTTCGAAACACAATTTTCTCAAATCGACACTTTATTTCACTTATTTCGCTAAATATTTCACATTATACTCCCAACATTCTAAAGGTGTGATAATTCTTCGATTTTCACTCGATCGAATTCTTTTAAAATCAGCCCCTTTTCAAGAATACCGAGAAAAATGTCCTCCGTCCGTGTATAACTAAGGGTTCACTTTCACGGCTATTCAATGGTGTCTCGCTTTTGGTTCTTCGACGATTCTTAAACTCGCATAAATTGTCAGAGCATAGAAGCACAATGGTATCATCAGGGTATCGTTGACTTTTATTCCGTTAATTTATTCCGACAAGCGTGGATGCTCCAAGTGGCTGCTGCTTGGAGTTTAGATTTTCAATAGTCTCGTTTACGTTAAGTTATACGTCGTAGAACCATGGAACACCTGATTATTCTTCACAACACGATAAATCACCGTTTATTATGACCGTTTTGCGTTGTCAAGTGTTTTTGAGATTTTTATGCATCATTTTATATTTTCCTTTATATTTTTCTTTCTTTATTCGTTAATTGAAGAAATTCATTATTGAAATATTGAGATGGAGAATTGTTTAGTTTAATTCGTAAATCATTTTTAATCACAGGTTTGATAATATTATAATAATATATCAACCCTCTATAGCCCGAATTTTGTCTGCTTATTGGAAAAAAAATTACGATTGATCACAGTTTTTCACTTTGATTTGAAAATGTTTTAATAATTACTGTAGATGGATCGTGGTATCGCTGCAGTAATACAGTAATCAAATTTAATAACGTAGTGATAACTAAAGAAAATTAATTTTTTAAAACATAAATTCATCAGTTTGTAACTTTTAAGTCACACAATTCTGTTGTTAATGATTGAAATTTTTTGTTTCCTCAAATAGCATATTTCAAAACGGTTTTCAAGAAGATTACATTTTTTTCAGCCGCTTTTTTCAATCGACAACAATTTTAATAGAATAATTGCTGAATAATTAAATTAATTAAAAGCAATTATCATTGATAATATTCAAATGTTCGATTAAAAAAAAAAAAAAAAAGGAAGCATAACTCATCGTCGTTCGCAGTTTTCACGATACGTTAGCACGATTCTACTTAACTACGTGCGTGCACATGAAAGTTAGAAAGATAATTTAGTATATGTAACTTTTCTATGGCCACGGCGAATAGCGTAAAGGCTTCTGTAAATAAAAAAGTTCATCGTGATTATGATGCGACGAGGCTCAATAAAATCGTACAGCTATTCTGATTGTTTAAAAGCGACACTGTGCAACATAATTTGTTCCATGCGTACCATTATGTGGTACCATTATATTCGACTTTCGGTTAATCAGCGGTATAATCAGTCAATGATTAAAATAACACGAGATCGTTGTCGTAAAAATTTTTCGTTTAGGAAAAGAATGTTTGCAACATAGTAGTTCATAATTTCGTAACATAATGGTACGCATGGATTACGATTTTAGTATATTAGTGATCTATTAACCCATTTGCATCGCGACTTAAATTGCAGAGACTCTCACTTATCACTGAAGCCTACACGATCGATCGTTTTTAAGTCGTCTCGATTTAACCCATTCGCTGCCAAACCTAAATTATACGAAGTCATTCCCATTGCCATTTANGATCACAGTTTTTCACTTTGATTTGAAAATGTTTTAATAATTACTGTAGATGGATCGTGGTATCGCTGCAGTAATACAGTAATCAAATTTAATAACGTAGTGATAACTAAAGAAAATTAATTTTTTAAAACATAAATTCATCAGTTTGTAACTTTTAAGTCACACTATTCTGTTGTTAATGATTGAAATTTTTTGTTTCCTCAAATAGCATATTTCAAAACGGTTTTCAAGAAGATTACATTTTTTTCAGCCGCTTTTTTCAATCGACAACAATTTTAATAGAATAATTGCTGAATAATTAAATTAATTAAAAGCAATTATCATTGATAATATTCAAATGTTCGATTAAAAAAAAAAACACTTCGATTTCTTTCATCACGATCGTATTTAGAAATAAGATAATTGTTACAAAATAGGTGTACCCAATCGAACAATTGCAACAAAAATTTCTCATAATCGTTAATATATCTAAGGTATGCTTCCCGCGTATCTTAATGGTCATGCATTGATCTTAACTATTTTCACAAGATTAATAATATTTCGAGCATTAGGTAGATAAATTTATTCCGCAGAAGTAATCATGATAAATGGAAAGAAGTCGATAAAAGAATATTCAACAGAGACCGATAAAGTGGGTCATCATTGATTGCAAAAAAAAAAAAAAGGAAGCATAACTCATCGTCGTTCGCAGTTTTCACGATACGTTAGCACGATTCTACTTAACTACGTGCGTGCACATGAAAGTTAGAAAGATAATTTAGTATATGTAACTTTTCTATGGCCACGGCGAATAGCGTAAAGGCTTCTGTAAATAAAAAAGTTCATCGTGATTATGATGCGACGAGGCTCAATAAAATCGTACAGCTATTCTGATTGTTTAAAAGCGACACTGTGCAACATAATTTGTTCCATGCGTACCATTATGTGGTACCATTATATTCGACTTTCGGTTAATCAGCGGTATAATCAGTCAATGATTAAAATAACACGAGATCGTTGTCGTAAAAATTTTTCGTTTAGGAAAAGAATGTTTGCAACATAGTAGTTCATAATTTCGTAACATAATGGTACGCATGGATTACGATTTTAGTATATTAGTGATCTATTAACCCATTTGCATCGCGACTTAAATTGCAGAGACTCTCACTTATCACCGAAGCCTACACGATCGATCGTTTTTAAGTCGTCTCGATTTAACCCATTCGCTGCCAAACCTAAATTATACGAAGTCATTCCCATTGCCATTTATATTTTGAGTGTTATTGTTTACCAGAGCTCTGTTATTTCTTGGTAAGAGCACATATATTATCATACATAATTATTTGCAAGTTTTTTACATTTCTATATTTATGTTTGTGGTCAGAAAAAATTTGCTAATTCAAAAGCCTGCGTGTTATAACATATTTAAAGTAGGACGAGTATACTCGTCTTGGCAATGCATGACACCCTGCCAAAGACGAGTATACTCGTCCTTGGCAGCGAATCGGTTAAATATTTGCTATTTATTAATACTATAATTATTATATTATTTAATATATCAATATATATATATATATATATTAATACTATTAATATTATATTTATCAATACTAACTGATTATAATGATACATCAGAGTACAAACTGATAATATATATTAATAAATATAAAATTCTTAGCGGAGATATTTTTATTCAACGGTATGATACGATATTGCTGTCGGCGAATTATTCCGCGTTTGGTGATAGAAAAAAGATATTAGATTGTCCCGAAAGTTCCTTCCGTTATCTTCACGCAATGCTTTCGTTTCGCAATGTTTAAATAAATATTCAGCCTTATTTAACGAAAGATGGAGATGAAAATAGCGCAAAATAAATCCTGTANTGTTTACCAGAGCTCTGTTATTTCTTGGTAAGAGCACATATATTATCATACATAATTATTTGCAAGTTTTTTACATTTCTATATTTATGTTTGTGGCCAGAAAAAATTTGCTAATTCAAAAGCCTGCGTGTTATAACATATTTAAAGTAGGACGAGTATACTCGTCTTGGCAATGCATGACACCCTGCCAAAGACGAGTATACTCGTCCTTGGCAGCGAATGGGTTAAATATTTGCTATTTATTAATACTATAATTATTATATTATTTAATATATCAATATATATATATATATATATATTAATACTATTAATATTATATTTATCAATACTAACTGATTATAATGATACATCAGAGTACAAACTGATAATATATATTAATAAATATAAAATTCTTAGCGGAGATATTTTTATTCAACGGTATGATACGATATTGCTGTCGGCGAATTATTCCGCGTTTGGTGATAGAAAAAAGATATTAGATTGTCCCGAAAGTTCCTTCCGTTATCTTCACGCAATGCTTTCGTTTCGCAATGTTTAAATAAATATTCAGCCTTATTTAACGAAAGATGGAGATGAAAATAGCGCAAAATAAATCCTGTATAAAATAATATATAGTGTATCGATACATGAGGACCGCGCGCGCTATTGCGCGTATTTTAATCGCTTTATAATAGCGCGCGCTATTATAAAGAAGCGAAGCCCGATTTCCGTTGGAAAGTCGGGCCACGAGGCAAAGTCGCTTGTGAACCGTCGAGCATACACGTACCATTAGCCCTTAAGACTATTCTACATCTTAGTTTTTCTTTCCCTTTCAAATATATATATATATCTTGTTTTGTTTAACCAAGGTTGCACCTTTATTTATTAATTCTGACAACCTTAGTCTACTACAAGTAATATATCGTAAAATATAAAATATTGTGTATCCATTACTTATTAATAAAACGAAAGAAACTTTTGGGACAACCTAATATTACTCGCGGAATATTCCGCTTCGCGATGCAAATGGGTTAATAAATAAACTAATTAATCTATAGCCCGAATTTTGTCTGCTTATTGGAGAAAAAATTACGATTGATTACAGTTTCTCACTTTGATTTAAAAATGTTTTAATAATTACTGTAGATGGATCGTGGTGTCGCTACGATAATACGGTAATCAAATTTAATAGCGCAGCGATAACTAAAAAAAATTAATTTTTTCAAATATAGATACATCAGTTTGTAACTTTTTATTGTTAATATATCAGTCTGCACCTCGCCAGTTAAGCGTTAACGAAAATTAAAATAACTTAACAAATAGGCGTCGTCCGACATATTTTGGTGTATGAAATTTGTATTATTCTCTTGTTTTATAGGATCGATCCTCATACGTGTCCCAAAAGTTTATCAACACCCTGTATATTCGTTATAAAATACCGGCTATGAAATCTGTATGAGAGACAATGTTCGTGTTCATCGCGATTTGTGTCAGCCTAATAACACGCAATCGTTAGAGGATAGGAGTATCATGAGCTGAATTCGCGTTTTCTGCTATCTTTTTGATTTTTAATCAAATGTATCGTAACATTAAGAGTCGCGCCATTATTTACTTTGCTTTATACATTATTTTCGCGTGACATTTTCCGGAACTTGCAAAAACAAGCGAAAATCCATACTAGGCAGCCAGGTTTTAAAATCAAAGCATGAATATGCAAAATTATCTATACCGGATAGGTTCTATCAGCTAGTAAAGTTAAAAACTGTATATTTAACACATTAAACAATAATTTATAAATGATTTATGTAAGAGTAATTATTATTAAAAATTTTGTTAATTTCTGTAATATAATTTAATTTTTATATGTATATGTAAATTGTATATTAAATTACAGAATTTGTAATATTTTAGTCACAGTTTTTAAATGGAAACTATAACATATTTTAATACTTTTTTTATTCAATGTTTGATGCTCATTTAAATTCCATAACAGAAACTCTGTTGTACCGTTTAGAAAAACTCGTAATTGTTTATATTCTAATACATTGGTTGAATCCTCTAACAATTTCCTTTTCATTTGCTATTGTGTTAAAATCATCAGCCTTATACGAAAAAATAAAAAGTACGTATGATAAAATGCAGATAAAATGCATCTAAGTATGAAAATCCATCAAGGGAATTACAAAAGTCTGATATTTATCATTTCTCGCCCTCTATTTTCTCCCCTTCTGCTTTCAATGGTACTAGTTTTTTTTTTTTAATCATATTATAGACTTATGTGATAATACCATAAAAATTAATCAGCTTTTAATGACATTATTATTTCAATTATTTCTCCCCGATGTACGATTATAAAGAATACTTGGAACTGAACGTATCGAAGGTCGCAAGTTTAATACAATTAGATACGCGGAGAAGAAATTAAAAGAAAAAATTGTGCCATGATACAATATATAATACAATATATTATCCAAAGTATTTCCAGTTCTTATCCAATATATTTCAATTTTATTATTATTTTACTATTTACAGAAGTTCGAACGAACAGTGTACAGATAATTACATACAATCTTTCTATTCAATATTCTATACAGAGATTTTCCATGAAAGATGATAAGTCAAACATATTCGTGTCACTTAATAACTTTCTCGCAGATACCTGCTCGTTCAAAATCGTGGCAGCTGTTTGCAATTTGTGTTTCCATTCATTACCGTCGTTTTCGTTTATAGAACATATTACAACTTCGTTTACCTCATCTTGCACCGAATAACACGCCATGGACTTAAACACAGACTTCAGATCGTTCTTTACTTTTTTTTTTATACTTTTGTCACGGCTAACTAAGTTCAAGATAAAAACACCGTCGTTTGTTAAACATTCTTCAACCGATTTTATAACAGACATTTCTAGAAACTGTTTAGGCGGGCAACTCATCCCAACCGTAGTATCCTTGCTATCTACGTCGAAAAGTATAGCTTTGTATTTTTTACCGTTCACTGTATTTTCGTTGATAAATTGAATTCCGTCCGCGATTTCAACCTTCATTCGATTGTCAAGAATGAGACCGAAATAATCAGTAGCAACTTTTAACATCGTCTCGTCTATTTCGACTGCGATAATTTTTAACTGAAAAAACACAAATGTACATTTTATCAAATATTTTTGGTAACACGTTCAACGATTTTAATAAATTGTGTTTAAATACTATACCTTAGGAAAACAATTGTACAAAAATGTGCACAGACTGCCTCCGCCTAAGCCCACGATCATTATTTCATCGCATTCTTTAGTATTTATCGCGGCACTAACACCAATACTCATGTACAAATGATGGTCGCACGCTAAGAATCCAGGATCGATAACTTTTTTCATTTTACCGCGTCTAGATTTAGCTGAAAAGAATTATTATAAATTAAAAATATTGATGAGAAAAAAAATTAAGTATAAATTATAGTAAAACTGAAAGTAATATTGAAATAACTAGTAAAATTGAAATAAATTGAAATAAAATTGTAGTAAAATTGTAGTAAAATTATAATAAAATTGTATACCTTGCTTAAGACGAGCTTCACTTTGAATAACATATGGATTGTTTAAAAAGATCAATCTCCTGAATGTACTACCATCTTTTTCAATCTCTTCTACAACGAAAGAACCACTTAGGTCGCTCTTTCCTTCGTAGCATGTTGTTCTGACCCCAACATCTGACCCCAATGACAAAAATGGAATATCACTTTTTCCAAATAAACCAACTGGAGCCAAATTTAAAATACAGTCTTCGAGTTCGCTTTTTACAGCATCCCAGTTTTCAAATTTTTGATCCCTACACAGCGTGACAATTGCGAGTCTGTCTCGTTGAGCGCTCTTAAGAACTTGCTGTCTGCCTTCCTTTGTACTAAACAACCAATCCGTTTCCCTAATAGGAATGGAAACGTAAATTTTATTGTGTTTACATGTTTGGTGTCATTAAATATTTACTTTGAATAAACGCGAACTTACTTTCCTTGTGGCACTATAAAAGCTGCATAGCTTTTCGTGCCATGTATCCTTGGCTGATCTAAAATGTGAATCGTATAACGTGGATGTTTATCGTCAGGACGATATAAATCTAACGAGATTTCTCCGATATCAGCAACGCTACGTTTTTGGAGACTGTTACAAATAAATGTAGACTGCTGAATTGATGATACAGTTGATATCACATCATCCACTGATGATAATCGCTTTAGGGAACCATCGACTAATGCTACCTCCAGAACCTGTTTTAATTATACACAATTTATTTAAAAAAAAAATTTAATAATAATAATAGCAATATATACTGATAAAATAAATAAAAATTCTATCAAATCAAATGAGTGCTTATGAATTTGATTTATAAAATATATTCTAATTAATTGATTCTTAGTATCATAAATTATAATATTACATGGTTCTTATTTAAAAAAGATTTATTAAAGTTAAAAGAGCTATGTACGTATATTAAAAATAATAGGGTGACTTGATATAATAATATACATAATAAATATAATAAAAGTTAAAACTGAAATACATTATTAATAATAATAAAATAATTCAACTTACGGTTTGTGATAAATTTGTAAATTTTGATGCAATCGCTGCAAACACTGGGATTGAACTTCCATCTTCGATTCGTGTTTTTTCCTCTGCTTCGTAACAACGTACTATACGAAACATGTATCCAGCGTTTGGGAAATAAGATAAAAGTTGTTTTAAAATGTGCTCCTGTAGTAAAGAGATACATATGTATCTTCCACCGTTACGTAAGACTCTTGTGATTTCCTTTAATGGATAATAAAAAATTTATTAACGTATACTTTCTATCGACGAAATGTAATTAAAACAAAACATAAAAAAGAATCGTTCATTCGTTGCTCAATACGTATATTGTACCTTGAAATATTTATTAATAATAGATACTGTTCCTTCTTTACTATCTGGCATAAGAGCATCTAAAGTACCTTTATCCAAAATAACGCTAAATGTATTATCAGGATATATTATTTGTGTAGCATCCATTTGTTCGTAAACTAAATCCGGTCTCACAGATGCATTAATATCACGCATTTGTTTGATAACGATATGCGATATATCAATATTGGTAATGTTTCTGCGATTAAAAATAAGTATAAGAATAAATTAAAATCTTGTATTTAAAAACATTAAATACAAGATCAACCTTGTTAAAAGTTACATACCTATAACCAGCATCGTACAAACACATACTAACAGTGGAATTACCACAACCAACGATTAAAACGTTATCTTTTATTTTTATATACTTTAATAATATGCCGCATAATTCTGGATATTCTCCATACCTAAATAAAAGTTAAATAATATATTAATTCAAAGCAAATATATGTTTGTTAATAAAGTATAAACAAGACGTACCATTCAAAATATTTTTTACCACGTTTTTTGAAAAATGTGTTCCAATATTCGACTTGACTAAATTCTTC
>SMSQ01019996.1:0-16948 GCA_019453375.1 Ctenoplectra terminalis | reverse complement strand
CTTTTTTGTACCATCCTTTGCGGGCGTCGACAGTAGATATTCTTGTGACACAAACGAAGCGTTGGAGCTACATCCGAGGATCCCAACAATTGTCAATCTCTTTCCCTACCTNATTGCTGATTTTTACTTCCAGACTACCTCGCACGCGCATTTTCTCCAACCATATACTCAAACATTCTCTCTCTTTTCAGTCCTCGATCTCTTCCACTCTGTCCATTCTCAGAAAATCTTCACCATTCCCACAATATTAATTTTATAATTTTTAATAAACCAAGTAGCCCTACGTGCCGGTGTTTGATCATTCTGACAAAAACCCTTCCGAAAATTATATTGTGTTTGATGACCAACCTACATACGTATACACGCCGAATCATGCTAAACAGATAGCTAACATTCCGTCATTAGTCATTCCGAACTGAAAAACAAGGTAAAAGTCCGCGTGAGAACCTCAAACCAAGGGCCACCACTATCCTCTGTATACCACGCAGATTCCGGTTATAAGTCGATGAGCTCCAATAGAACAGAGCTTTTTTGTACCATCCTTTGCGGGCGTCGACAGTAGATATTCTTGTGACACAAACGAAGCGTTGGAGCTACATCCGAGGATCCCAACAATTGTCAATCTCTTTCCCTACCTCTCTCTCTTCCGCTTACAGTTATTTGACCGCTTCGGTAGCTCTAGTTGTAAATGTCAAAGTCCTACGCCAAACCCATTGCCACACAATTGACCGTTTCCGGCGTTTTAGTGTTACAAGAAGCGGTCTGAAATTTTAACTGACGCTTTAGGATAAAAAGAAAGCATTACTTCGTGTTTCAACAAGCTCTCCAACCATTTTAAAATTCAAACGTTCCTTTTTTAACTGTCCCATCGAGCAAGAAAGTGCGCGTTATCAGTAGAACAGCAAGCTTTGCTACGGAACGACTGTATTGCTTGTCGCGATAATGTGTTCTTGTAAAAATCGAGATGGTATCAGCAGGTGTTCTTGATAAAATACTCGAGTCGAGGAAAAAACACTGCAAACAGTGCAGACGGGAGAAAATTTACCGAGAGCTGATGCTACTCGCTACGAATTAATGAAAATCTTTTCTACGTTTTCGTAACTTTGTTCGTTTACATTGCGAACCTTGTATTCTTACAGTTACTCCTGCTTCCACGAAGACATCAGACGTATAAATTCAAGAAGATTAGAACAGTTACATGTTCTTTTTGTTTAACTTTTTATGCGTAACGCTTATGATACTAGGAGATAGAAATACGTTAGTAGATTTTTTTATTTTTTGTTCTGTTTGCTTTTGTCTTTTCATATTACATATATTTTATAGTACAGTTATGGAAAATTCAAAGTGATTAAACTAGGATTACAATTCTATCCCATAATAAGATTTACGAAGAAATTACTAGCCTTTAATGTGTTAATGATAATAACTTTTCACGTCAAAGAACGGGACATTTTAGTCTCTTATTTTCAACATGAAACTCTCTGCCATTGATAATGGCAGAATTTAAAAGATAGAAATTTTATAAAGGCTTTTTGAACTTTACATTTTTTATAATACTTGTTAATTATAATATATAACTATTAATTGTCGTTATTTTTGGTAAATTTAGTAAAAATAGAAAGGTAATGTAATCTTTGTATTTGATAAAAGCAAGTTTGAAATTTTTTTAACAATATTACAATCAACGCGAAGCAGAATTTCCACATCGCTACTGTCAAACAATCGTTCGAAGCCTTCCTTCGCAAAATAACCACCGGAAAAAACTCTCAGATACGATCCTATTTTTTCATTTAACCAACTGCACAAAGTGAAAATTCCGAACTATTAATTCCCCGAACTACGTGCTTCCATAAAAGGAATTAGAAAAAATAAATAACTCCATTATAAAAGCATTATTTTCAAAGGTACAATTTCGACGACCGTAGAAAGCAGTCGCAGAGAAGGGTGGACTGAAAATTAAATTGGCCACGTGTGTAACATCGAGTGCAGTGATACACGCGAGCGTACAGAAAACTGGAGAACCAGCAAGAGAAACGACTGAACGAACCAACCAGCTCGATGAATGAGCTTTAAAAATTGTATTCGGCGCACGGTGACCCACGCTACGATTCGGAGTTCCATTTTGATGATGGAACCCCGGTATTCCACGGTGCTGGTTGATGGTTGGAGAAAAATGTTAGGCGCGTTTGGTAGCCGTGAAACACGCTAAAAGTTGCTCGATACGGTGAGAAATGAAGGAAAATCGCGCTGGTAAGAAGTCAAAGGATCGCGTGGCCTGGCCGCGTGACCGGAATCGAGCGGAAACGGTGGCCACCCCGACAAAGTCTGAGATCCATCGATCTCAAAGTCGTTTACGAATTGGCGAACGTAGGAGAGCGGAATTTTCAAGGAATTCGAGCTTCCGCTTGGGATTCGTCGACGTTAACGCAGCGATGGCTGATGAAAAAGAATATTGATTTCTGCGTGGTACTCAGAAGTAATTACCGAATTGATTAAAAGTCGTGAAAAAAATAAATTTCTGTACGATCAATTACGAAAAGGAAATTGGTCCATTCCTGGTTTTACATTGATGAAACGAAAATCGATCTTTTTAGTATCAAGTAGGGTAGAGCGATGGCCACTTTTTTTAAAAAAAGAATCAGTAGATCGTAAATTTGATTGACATCTAGATTGGAAAAATATATTTATTAAATACAGGTGAGCGTACTCGGTGTATTATTAAAAACGATTGAAACGTGAAATACTTCATAACGTACACGAGATCGAATCGTTTCGCTCGCAAGGCTATTTTAAGTGGAATTACTCTGTGGTATCAATTAACCTTGTTGTTCTCTGGTCTAAAAGACTCGAAACGAAGCTTGCTTTTATAATACATAAATATAAAATATCAAATTTGGTGTATTTTGTCCGGTATTTTATCCTTGCGGACACGAGAGCACTCTTTGGATTGTGATTCGTGGCAGGTAGAGGATAATTTGTGTATGGAACGAGATTATGAATTAACACTAAACCTACCGACGATTAAAGTAGACCTATTTGTATCCAAAGAAATAAAAATGATAGGTATTCTAAAAAAATATATAACGAAAGGAGAACAAATCTTCAGCTATATTTTTCACAGAACATCAAGAAAAATGCCTCAAACTGAATCGTTGTAAATTTATATATTAGGTTGTCCCAAAAGTTTCTTTCGTTTTATTGATAAGTAATGGATGCATAATATTTTATGTTTCACAGTATATTACTATTTTATATAGGGTTCATTTTGTTCTATTTTTTCCCTCCATCTCTCGATTAACAAATAAGGGTAAATGTTTGTTTAATCATTGCTAGACGAAACCATTGCGGGAAGATAACGGAAGAAACCTAATACTTCCAATGATAAATTACAAGCCCGGTCATTTTCACCGCTTTGGTAGTTTTAGTGTTAAATATCTAAACAATTGGGCAGAAAATAGAGTAGAAAAGAGACAAATAGTCGATGAAACTTCCCATTGGCGTCTTCTATGCGTTTGTCGGTGTAGAGGCGACAATTCGACTTGGGAATCAAATTATAATGTCCTCGCAGCGGCGACGTTCGTCCACGAAGGATTACATTTAAAAAAATTAATCTTATTTAGTTATCATTGCACTATTAAATTTGATTACTGTATCACTGTAGTGACGCCACGATCCATCTACAGTAATTATTAGTTAAAACATTTTTAAATCAAAGCGAAAAACTGTAATCAATCGTAATTTTTTCTCCAATAAGCAGACAAAATTCGGGCTATAGAGGGTTAAAATTAAGATAGAAAAAGATTTTTAAATGGATTAAGAATGTGGAACGCAACCAAGATGGACAACAGAGCAAAAAATAAACGTTTCAATTAAAAGCTTTCTAACTAAATCGTTTCCAATCTTTCGTAACAGATTTAATATCTATTACCTCCTTCGATCTACCACGAACATTTGAAGACAGAAAAAGTCTCTACGAAGAAAGCTATACTAATCAACGAGAAAGGAATTTGCGGCCGTCCGCAAGTATGAACCTACTTAATATATCAGCTCGATACATCGGACGAAAAGAAACCAGGCAAACACTCGATCGGATAATACTCGGAAACATTATCGGATTCTCGTTTCATAAAAACACCGCCGCCTGTAAAAATCGAAAATTATTCTTCATCCGCCGGCCAATAACCACGAATCTCGCCAACGGAATCACGGAATAACGAAAAAATTATGGTTCCACCTCGGAACACGTTCGACCGAATTTACCAACCGCTGCAGCTTGAGATATCGTTCCCTATCGTCGTTATTTTCGGCTCGATTTCAACGGGTCTTAGCGATGGGTCAAATCCAGCCTTGCCTTCCCACGAATTATGCAAAGTCTGGGTCAGGCCTATTGCCGCGACAAAAATGTTCCCCTTAAACGTTTAAGCTCTATATAAATCGATCTGAATGGAGGAAACGGAAAAAGACGGCGAGAAGAGGGTGGCGGCGACGAAGGCGACAACGAGCAACCTCGGTGATGGTGGAAGGGTGAGAAAAGCGAGAAAGAGAGAGAGAATCTGAGAGAAAGAATGGTAAGTGGGCTCATTGATGCCGACCGCGATAGAGAAGAAGAAAAAGCGTCGCTTAATGGCTGGGTTTATTTGGATTTTACGGTCCGAGTCGGCCACGAGACGCGAAAATAAGCGTCTCTCGACTTCGTACCTACTTTATTCGTGGCTGTTGGAAATTCACGACAGGACCGTCGGCTCTCGTGGATGTCGATCGGTCTGGTACTCCTCTCGAACGTATGAAAGAGGGGATCAAGCCGCTACTCCTCTGGTGAATTTGAATGCATTACTAGAAGGGAATACATTATCACCCGTTACGATCCTGCGACGATCGACTCATTTTTCTTCCTTTGCCGCGAAACGGTGTTGCCTCGTTTCATATTATTGTTTATTTATGGCTGTCTTTCCATAAAAGGTCGATACATTTTTCGAGTGCCCCTTCCCACGGGCCCCTATGGGGTTCGGTCGTTTTACAACCTTCGAGTACAGTCCGAGACAAAGTCATTTTCGTCGTAACCATAGCTCTTGTTCAGTTATGAATAGACAGTGTGCATTAGAAATGAAAATGGAACTTGATGAGTTAATTTAGGATGTCAATTTTAATTTAAAAAGAAACCATGCAGCATGATCGAATTGTTGTGCGATACATTGTTGTGCGATATTTATCGAAAATTAATATTTCAACGTTTTGACCCTTTACACTCGGAGCCATCTCGCGACATTTTTATGGGAAAACGTGCAAACAGAAATCGTTCCATATTTGGGTATATACTATACTTTTTGATTTGCTGTCTTTTGCCATTTGAAATGGAGAACTTTAAGGAAACATGTATTTTTTTAAAAAGTTGTGCCGACGTAAGTCCATCCTCTGTAATTATTAATATCGTTAATAAACTCTGATGTGTCCTGAGAGGAGACGTTCGAGTGCAAAGGGTTAACCCTCTGTAGCACCGTGTGATCTAAAAGTTACGTATTCGTGTATGTATATTTTTTTAATTTGTTTTTATTTACTTGTCGCTACGCTATTTAATTTTATTATTGTACCACTGTTCTTATATTAGACAGCCTATTTATAGTAGCTAGTGGTTGAAAAGTTTTCAGATTAAAACGAGAAACTGTGATTAATTTTAATTTCTTTCTCATAACCGAACAGAATTCCGGCTACAGAGGGTTAAACAAGTTGAAACAATGAAATCGGTTTGAATAATATCGAAGAATAGAAACTAGTTTTGTTTTTTCTGAAATTCATAGAGATTTCGAGTATCTGAATTAGATTTGATTAAAATGTGGTTTGTTTTGGTGAAATTTTACTGTATTTTAGTTTCGATGCTACAAATGTTTTTTAATAATAATAATTTAATAATAATAATAATTTAATAATAATAATAATTTAATAATAACAATAATTTAATAATAATAATAATTTAATAATAATAATAATTCAATAATAATAATAATTCAATAATAATAATAATTTAATAATAATAATAATTCAATAATAATAATAATTTAATAATAAATGTTTTAGGTATTTGGGTGCTAGATCATTTATGAAATGGTTACTTTCTATATTTTTAATTACTTTTATTACATGATAATTTTACGAAAGTATTGTAGTAAAGATAAATTTTCAAGTATCACGTTTATTTAATGATACAATATGGTTTCTGTCGGTAACAATTATTTTACTAATAGAACCTACTCTGGTCGAAGTCTGAAACTTCATACTAGAACCCAGTAACTAGGTGGTCAAGGACTATAGGCTTAAGGAAGTGAGTTCGAAGCGTGTTATCCTAATACACGGAAGCAAGTTGAGCTTTAAGTTTCCGTAACATAAGACGTCCATAGTGTTGCTTAGTTTTAAGAGGATCTTCTTTCTTTTATGGGCACACGTGTATGTGAACATACTTGCGAGAGTTAAATGGAAGCGTGCATTTGAGAGAAAGTAAGCCGGGAAAAAATGGCTACACGACTCCGAACTCGAGAGAGAATTAAGCTACGAGATACAATCTTCTACATTACAGAATTAGGCAACTCTGAATAATGTTGCACAATTAAGATTCCCTATCTTATATTTCATTTTCTCGAAATATTATACGTTTACAATTTGCTAATATTTTTATTAAACGTAGCACAGAATGAAATTTATATTACTTCTTTTGTTAGCGTTTCAAAAATTACATCTTCGCTGCTCAAGAAAATTTATTCAAAGAGCAATTGCGGTAAATTTTCAGCAAGATTTTTATGTAAAATAATACACATGATTTCTTACGCTATTTTTTACACTCGCGTCTATAAGTCACCGGACACTTGTAGGTTTTGAATAAAAAGTTTATTGAAGTAAACGTTCGGTAAGACCGTAAGAAGATAGTATAATTTAACACTAGAACTAGTCAAAATAACTGGTTTATAATTCCTTGTAGAAATTTTATAAATTTACAGCGATGTATTTTTGGGGATTTTCGACGACTTTTTGTAAAAAAATATGTAGAAAGAATTGTTACTCTTATTACAGATACTTTTTTCAAATACCTATCATTTTTATTTCTTCGATACAAATAAGTCTACTTTAACCAGTTAAGTGTGTTTGACGACTATATTCGTCATGGAGACATGGCAGAATTTTGTGTCACGAGGGCTATATAATAATAAATAAAATAAATAAATTGAGTTGGATTCATAACTTCCTCAGAGCTAACTATATCCGCCATCGCTTGATTATCGCGACACACACTGATTCGCGTTTTGCAAAGAAATCGCCACAGTTAACTGGTTAATCGCCTAAAAATTAGCGAGTGATTGGATCATCTTATAAGTACAGCAAAAAAATTTTTTTGTTCTAAATTCGTTAAGTGTCCGGTGATTTACAGACGGAAGTGTACATCTTTTTTTATCAATTAAGTTTCTTCGAACGCGTTCGTCGATGTTGAATTCTTTCGACAGAGAACGTGCGGCGAGTGAGAATCTTATTCTCTTTTTTCTTTTATTTTAATTTTAGTTTCGATGCAAATTATATTTTATATTCCAATTTATTATCGACCCGAAATAAAGCGTATTAACACGTTGACTGTCACAGTGGTCATATGTGACCGGGGACTGTTTCTCCTGTAGCGCCATGGTGGTCATCGGTGACCAGAGTGGTTCAAATGTTTATACTTGTAAAAATTAAATGAAGATTTCTAGTTAATGAATTTTGAACATCATCATCGCTATTAGAGTTATAGAGAGAATACTTTGAAATAAAGCGTGCACTATTCAACGATTAAAAATTTTTATCAGAAGATCAAAAATGAAATTAATTTTTGTCGAATCTTCTATTTACCGGTGTGGCGTCCTGAGCAAAACATGTGATCTCAGCGTGGCAATCAACGTGTTGAAAAGCTTATTCGTTAAAAATATAGAAACGTACTCGTTCGTTTGATTTAGTCGAAAGGTAATACAACACGTTCCACTACTTTTTCATTATCTTTCGGTATCATAACTTTTATTCAACAACCAGTTTTTTGTATAACTTAATTTGCGCCATTCCCATCCAGCGGACCCTCGTTCTTATGATAACGGTCGGTGTACACAAAACGAAAGAAAACATCGCAATAATTCATCCACGTCGATACGAAAGCGTAACTCAACTCTGTTGTAGTTATGTTTATCGAGCATAGTATGCGAAAATATTGAAGCCGGTGAATAATTCATGACAAACGGTCAAAGCATCTCGATGCGTCCGGCGTGTACACTTTGCCATTGACCTTATCTTAGAACGGTCAGCTGTCGCTGGTCATTGTTTATTAACACATTGACGATGGAACCTGATTTTTGTCAATTTTATTACGGAATAGAATTAGAATAAATTTATTAGCGGAAAGTTCGTGCTGGTTTTAACCGTTCTGTGTAAATAAAAAGCAATTTTTTTAATTTTAAATGTCGCTGTGTAACTACGATTAATTTACACGGCAAAGTTTGCGAAGAGGTTTTATTTATTTCGCTTGTACGTTCACCGTACGAGGGTTAACCCTCTGTAGCCCGAATGTTGTCTGCTTATTGGAGAAAAAGTTACGATTGATTACAGTTTTTCACTTTGATTTGAAAATGTTTTAACTAATAATTACTGTAGATGGATCGTGGTGTCGCTACAGTGATACTGTAATCAAATTTAACAGTGCAGTGATAACTAAAGAAAATTAATTTTTTAAAATATAAGTTTACCAAAGTGGTCGCAATGATCAATTCATAATTTCTTACAGAAATTTTGCAAATTAATTACGGTGCCTTTTGGAGGATTTTCTATGTGTTTATGTTAAAAAAATAAAGGTTCTACTTTCTTGTTATATATATATATTTTTTTTTTTTTTTTTTTTTATATACTATTCGTTTAAATTTCTTCGATAGATTCGTCGATAGTTCTAGGGTTAACATGTTGACTGCCAAACCAATTATAATAATAAATATAATAAATAGAATAAACTTATTTATAGCGAAGAAATCGAAATGATAAATTTTTGAAAAAATACTTATATCAGAGGTAATAATTCTTCCTGTATATTTCATTTAAAAAATTATAGAAAATCCCTGAAAATGCGCCACTGTAAATTTATAAAATATCTATGACAAATTACGAACCAGTCATTTTGACTGACACGGTAGTTCCAGCGTTAAATATGGAAAAGTTTTTCGCCGAAAAACCTAAGAAGTTTTGGAAGGATGGGATATTCAAGTTACGTGAAAGATGGAGAAAGGTTATGGAACAAAATGGAACATATATAATTTAATAAATGTATAAGGAAATTTAAATTTGAATTTTCCTTAAAAATCAGCACGAACTTTCCGGACAATCCAATAGTTTATAATTTCAAGTTTGAGTTAAGATCATTTTTAAACGTAATCTTTCACACGTGGTCGTTTACTATTTTTACCTTTTCAAGATATGAAATATAAGATAGAAATTTCGTCACCCGTCCTTAACGTGTTAATAATCGTTTTTCAGGAAGTAGAAAGAGGGATGTCGTGGACGCACGGTATAAGCAGAATAATTGCGAGTAAGTTTGATAATGGAATAACAGACCGCTCGCTTATGCCATAAATAATGCGAATGAATGGAAACGGTGGAGCAGTAGCGTATCGTCGCTTGACGTAATTGTAATTTGCGTTGTTTAAAACCAGTTAAACAGCGGTTCCGTCCGCCGATCGACATTATTCAATGTGCCGAAAGTATCCCGCGGTAGCGTTTATATCCTTGCCCATACGTTGAGCTGCATGTTCGTGAATGGAATTAATTTACTCATGAAATTATTGGAGTGCCGAGTGCTGACGAAAGTTTATGGCACGCCGTAACAGATAACGTTATCGTCTCTTATGTACGAATATACTGGCAAAAATACGCGAAAAATATGGTAATAAAACGAATGATCGCTGAAAATGGCAAATTTTGTGTTTGATATATTTCGTAGGGTAAGGGGTACAAATTTCGTCAACCGAAAGCTCTTTCAGCGTTTATTCAAAAGGAAATTAATTTTTTAATCTGAGAAAGATCGGTGCAGTTAATTTGAAAGCTTTGAAACGAACATCTGTAATGAATGCAAATGTATGTAAAAGGATGCGTTTTTCTGTTTCCAAGGAACGTGTTTCAAATTTCGTTCTCCTAATTTTAAAGGAGAGGCGGTTGAAAAAGTGGTATATAATTTGTTTTTTGGAATGTTTAAAAAAATATTTCATTTATGAAATTATGTATCTCTGAGTCGAACTATAGATTTGTACAAGAATCACATAAAAATTTTCTATTTGTGGTGTTGATGTACACAGATCATGGTGCAACTAACTCGAATGCATTTAATTCACTTTTTTTCGTTCGCGTCGTTCAAAAATTAATTGACACATAAAAAATGCTTGTTCACTTTGATTCGATGAGCCTATTTCGAATTTTTAATATATTCTCCGGGACGAAATTAGGATTTACATACAGGCACGAAATTAGGATCTACATTGAGAAACGAAATTAGGATCTACATACACGAAATTAGGCATGAAGCCATTTTTTAATAAAATCGTCAGTTCTGATCGATATGTGACAAAACGAGATCATCACTTTTGAATATAAAAATAAAAGCAATATACTGCACATAAACAAAAATAAATGATACAATGTCTTGCCTTAGATGCTGAAATATGACTTCAAATATGACTTCAAATACTAAGAAATAATACGGGGCACTACTCGCGTAGAAACAAAGCGTTATTAAAAGATTCTGGAAACGAAGAATTTGTTTGCTTCTGCTGACAACGCACTAGAAGCGGTCCTATTATAAATTTCAATTCGAGGAGAAAATTCGTGCCCCTATTCTGAAGGAAAAAAGTAGAAAATACCTGTATTGAAACGCGCTAGTTATTTTCGTTTACGCTTTACGAATTCACCTACGTGTATAATTCTGTTTTCACGAGCTTCCAGTTTAATGGAAATCGAATTGAACATGTGAACGCATAGTATTAACTAACCCGTGTGGCTGGTTAAAGCTTCCGCGATTATCCTTGTATTTTGTTATGGAAATTGCGATTTGTCGTAATTGTTTGAACTGTGGGCAAAATGTGCATTAAGAACCTGTAGGTTAGAGAGAAACTCTTCTAATGTTAGAAGTATTACATTATTATTAATGTCGTCGGAAGCAGAATATGTTTCTCGTTAAAATAGCTTTAAATTTAAATAACTTCGTAGCATCGTAACATTTTGCACTCGAATTATTTCTCAGCTAAAGCTTTGTTTGACGACTAGGCCTAGAGCAGATAGGACCCGAGGATCAACCTTAGTCAGGGCAAATATTGGTCCTAAGACGTGTCAGCCGTGCTAAGGGTCGGGGTCTGACTCTGCCTAGGATGGCTCATCAAGGGGCTAGGTCATCCACTCTACCCATTTCCAAAAGATATAAATACCTTAAGGACTGCAAAGCGCTAGCATTAGAATTCAACAAAGAGCACGCGACACATCTCCCTTATAATTTCACGCAGAACCACATTTAGGAATAAATCTTTCTTTATAAAAAATATTGTTGGGATTCACCGAGAATATGTGCATACCTCCGCAGCGCGTAAGACCCACCAGCTGCAAGGTCTTTTTTGACCTGTGCTTTATTGCACTCTCTGCTGACCAGCCCGAGGATTCCCGAGGACTAGTCAGTCTGTTTTAGCCGCCAGCACTCCCACATTGAAGACCGGCACCACTTTAACACTACAGT
Source organism: Ctenoplectra terminalis (assembly GCA_019453375.1). Lineage (NCBI taxonomy): Eukaryota > Metazoa > Arthropoda > Insecta > Hymenoptera > Apidae > Ctenoplectra > Ctenoplectra terminalis. The sequence goes on along the minus strand of SMSQ01019996.1, from coordinate 5,184 downwards.
TTTTTCAATCACAATAGTATTTTCATATTTCTCTTTTCTACTAAACAATATCTATTTCCTAAGATACATGTACTTTTCCACGTACGATTTTATTAAGAATAAAAACAGTTTCCACAGCGAACGCTGTTTTACCATTTTTTAATAAATATTCCAACAGATATTATTAAGTTGAACTGGATTCTGTGACCCCAGAATCCAATAGCTTTAAACAGCTCGTACTTTTTTTTTGGTTTATCTCGCTTTATGTGTGATTTGTTAGAACACGCGCCTTTCTCGCTCTGTGATTGATCAGTGTTTTTCGTTAATAACTCGTTAACAAAACCGAATTTGACATTTTCGAAGAAGAAAGTTGCTTAGAACCATCTCAGGGAATCGTCTCTCAACCCTTTGAGCGCCGAATTGTGCGAAGTTAAACGTGTGCTGTGGACCGCCTACTTTTTACGATGAATCACTCGCTGGGCTGCCTACTGTTTACGACGAAGCGCATGCTGGGCCCAAATTGAATGGCTGTGTGAGAACCCATATATGCGTTCATGGCTCAAATTGAATAGTTGTGTCGGAACCCATATATGCGTTCATGGCCCAAATTGAAGTTGTGTCGGAACCCATATATGCGTTCATGGCCCAAATTGAATGGTTGTGTGCGAACCCATATATGTGTGGGTGTGGAATGTGTGTGTGCGTGTGTGTGAGAGAGAGAGACCCCTCATAGAGCCTACGTCTTAAGTTTTCGGCCGCACCACTACTACTACTGTTAACACTAAGAGACTAGTGTAGGTTCGGCCGTCTCGTCCGTTGTTTGGCGGCGGGTCCAGGCGGACCGAGCGACGCCATAGCGCTAAAAAGGACATACATTGTAGTCGAGCTGAGTGCGAGAATCGGCGATCGCAGGCAGTTCTGGTCAAGACATAGGGCAGCGTGCCACGAGCCGTTTGAATATTCCGTACCGTATCCTATTTTTGTTATATGCAATTAAATAAATACACTATTATTCCTACATATGCGTTCATGGCCCAAATTGAATGGTTGTGTGGGAACCCATATATGCGTTCATGTCCCAAATTGCATAGTTGTGTGGGAACCCATATGTGCATTCATGTCCCAAATTGAATAGTTGTGTGGGAACCCATATATGCGTTCATGGCTCAAATTGAATAGTTGTGTGGGAACCCATATATATGTTCATACCCCAAATTGAATAGTTGTATGGGAACCCATATATGCGTTCATGGCCCAAATTGAATGGTTGTGTCAGAACCCATATATGCGTTCGTAGCGCTCAAAGAGTCAAAAAGACTTACAGACTTTTTGGGATATTCTGTATAAGATTCAGTTTCCCAGGTGCGAGTGAACCCTCCGTTCGTCCACTCTCATTTATCAGATACTAATAGTTTCTTTCAACTAAGATAAACAAATCGATTGAACGCTGCAGGATCGAGTCTCTATTTCAATCTTGCATGATTATTTGGGAAGTGGAACGGTAGCAGATAACGATCGAGGTTTAAAAATTTTTATCGCGAATCAGTCACGTATGGCCGATTCGAGAGGCGCGCTTCTGTTGATGCTAAACATTGTTTCAGAAACATGTCGATAGGGACGTATACACGCGTGTACGCGCACGAACGACTGTCGTTTCACACGCCACCGACCATCGAGTAAATACTGAATCGATAGGCCGCTGTAGTACCAGCGTATGGCCGTTTGTAGATATCATTCGGCCCATGCCAACAACGCGGTTCCCGTATAATTGCTAATTAATACGGCGCATCTGGCGATGCGTCAACGATAACCTTTTTCAAAATATCTTGAACTAATCGAAAGTCGGAACTGACTGGCTGACTAGCCAGCTGTGTCCGCAAATTGGGTCGGTATTAGCCGGGCTCGTATGCGAGTTGAAGGCAATTGTGCTTGTTAGAAAAACGGAACAGTGGGAAAATATGAACGTAAATGGTGGCTGTGTATTCTTTGCGAATGAAATTTTTTTACAATGGGTGAAAATATTGTTCGAGATGTAGGATATGATTGGTTAAAAGAAATTGATCGAACAATTTTTTATATGGCACTCTACGAATACAATTTCAATTTAACACATCGACGGCCGCTGTCACGTGCGTGTAACTTTGTACAGCTATTTTCTGTAAATAGTTTTTTGCCGTCATTTCGATGTTTGAATACTGATACACACCCATGCTATTTTTAAAGAAATATTGAAAATAGTGTAACAATGATCTTAACGCATTTTTTTATTAATTATTATGCTGGGAACGATTGTGTAAATATTGCCGGCGCTAATTTAAAAGCGATGCGAAAAATGTGCGACCGTCAAGGTGTTAACATTTAACAAAAGTGATTGGAATGATCAATTCATAATTTCTTACAGAAATTTTGTAAATTAACTATGGTGCCTTTGGGAGGATTTTCTATGTGTTTATGTTAAAAAAATGGGTAAAAGTTCTACTTTTTTGTAATATATATTTTTGCGCATACCATTCGTTTAAATTTCTCCGGTAGATTCGTCGATAGTTCTAGGGTTATAATATTATATATAATCAGGAATAAAGCTATTTAACCCTTTCGCTACAAAGAGCGTGTATATACGCCTTTAAAAATGAAGTAGTCATCTGATTAAAGCGTGCACAGACGCTTTTTTTCTGTACCATAGAATTATTTATATTTTCATTCACATATGATCCGCCACCATTTATTAAACAATATACTTAAATTTTACTATGTATATTTTTGTTATATCATGGATTTCTCAACATGCATTTCTTAAAAAGTTGTGCTGAAATAAGTTAATCCCCCGTAATCACTAATAAACTTCAATCTCCCATCAGAGAGAACATCCAAGTGATATGCTAAAATTACGATGTCCCCTCAGAGGGGGCAACGGAGTGCAAAGTGTTAAAACAAAAATTTCATGCATCAAACAGTTTATAAACAAGTTGAAGTCGTCAAGTTAAGTGAAACACCTTGTTCGAGACTTTTATTATTCTCTCGGTCTGAACGGAAACGGAGGTTCGAGTGGATATCAAGGATCGATACAGAGACACAAACAGTTGATAAAATGCGGCGAACACTCTAACCGCGTGCTCCAACCCTTCATTGCGAGTATCGATTACGAGCCACGATAGATACTGGTGCTTTGCTACTTTCTCCGCTATCTATTGTCCTCGCCGGAAACGTTTCGCAGACTTTTCGAGTTTCTCTCTTGAAAATCTATATACACCAACCGCGATTTCGTATATCGAAGGAATTCTGAGGATCTGCGAGGTCACTGGGGAAAACTCGTTTTATTTGTCAGACGTTTCATCTCGACGCGGCCATTTTCAGACCTCGTTACGCTCCAAGCTTATGAAAATGTATGCTCGAAAGCTGAAATACTCGGATCAACGGGATGATATCCGCATAATATATTATCATATTTCGTTACGTGTCTGCAACGATTAATTAAACGGAATGTTATTAGTTCGTGAAGGCTTAACCAGAGATTATGTCCAATTCATTGTAATTAGCGTGGTAAACGTTGTAACTTTAAAGCGTATCGAAGTAATAATGGTGATCGTAGAAACTACTACAAGTTTGATAAAGAATACCGGGAACTAGGTCAAAGTGAATTTTACGAAAATATGCATGTTTTTTGCTGAAACGTTATTTTTTTTTTTTTTTTTATATAATTAATGGAATTCTGAAATATAGTAAAATTTGGAAATGGACTTGAAAATTGTACCGCATATAAATATTCTTGTGCAATGAGGATATATTATTCGAAGTAACGCGAATTTAATTAACTAAAATTACCAAAACAACCAAATAGTGAATTTGATAATAAATCGCTGACTACTTATTACACTAATTGTAAGATAATAATACGAAAATGATAACAAAAAAATTAGATATTACAGTTTTTCGAATTTGACAATGGTTTATGAAAATAAATTTTTTTATTTGTCGTTGCTTATTATACAAAAGAAAGGACTAATATTATTTTAAAACAATGTTTTGTTACACAAATTAATGAAATGGCAGTGTTTAGGAAATTACCAGAAACAACTGGATTATCCAGGAAAATAAATAGATTTTTTTTTTTTTTGTTATAAGAAACTAATTAAAAAAAGCTTAATAGGGATTTTCGATACTCTCGAACTGATTAATATCGCGTTTTCACGTTATACTCGACAGTGCTAATTATTTCGAGAAATAACAGATATCAAATTTCCTTCGACCTTCATTAATATCCAAATATCGATTTCGCAAACGCTATCATTTAATTCCATTCAGTAAACCTCGCCTGTTTATCAGACATCAGAAATCTATTTCAAGCTTGCATGCAAGTTTGAACGTCACTCTCATTACCAAGTATATGTTGTATAATGAATACTCAAGATCTATCGAACTTCAGGTATCGATAACGTATCTGCGACCACCCGGTCGTTGAATTCCAAACTTCCGTCACCCGAACTTCCACTTTGGAAACCATAGATACAAAGGTACATAAAGAGCCTTCCTTCGTGCGAACGTATCAATCTTGAACAAGCTTCGACGGTGACCCTTATCACAAGCTAGTTGATAGTACCTAACCCGATCTGTTTCTATCGAAAATCTTTCTAATTGTTATTCCGAGTCTAACGAAATTTACAAAGAAAAATGGTAAAAAATAACCATTTCGTGCATCGCTCGAAAAAGAATATAATTCTTGCCTTGCAACGTCTTAGAAAAATTTTTTCTTTTTAACGATACTCAAAATGACTATTTTCTACCAAAGCTGGTATTTCGAGCGTACAAAGGGTCGTTGTTGAACCTCCTATACACGTGCAACCGTAATCTCGCGAACTTACCGGCGCTGCACCTCCAATGTTAACTTAATCACAATGGAGTCTATTTTTGTTTAAGACGCGGAAGAATTCAATAAATTCGCTAATCAAACTTAATAAAATGATTATTTGAGTTCAATACGGTAAAGAGGTACGATACGACAAAGTAGGAGTAAAGTAAATGTTGCTGGTCTAATGAAAAAATAGTAATAGTAATTGTTAAGGACAGCTAACGACTATGTTACTCGTATGTTAACGATAAGTCACATAGAATAGACCGAGGTGAACCTGATCACAGTATAAATCGGATCGAAAGAAAATGATTCTGTTAAGGACAGTTAACGACTTAATTTATGATACGGACGAACCC
>SMSQ01019995.1:2863-17400 GCA_019453375.1 Ctenoplectra terminalis | reverse complement strand
GCTTTTTATTCGCTGGATCGAACATTGATAATTCACTAGGCTCTAATTATCGGGAAACAATTCCTATGCCTGTTGCTATTATCATTGGCGCATCGATACAGCTACACATTTTCGAATCGTATTTCATGTTTATTGAGCGCTGTTTCAGCGAAATTAATCCGTGAATATTATATCGTGTCTGTTAACGTTATCGATCTCTTGACACACATACGACCCGATTTATATTCGGATAACGGTGGAAAGAATTGGGTCGTGGGATCGAAAAATACGCGATGAAATCGACGTGGTCTCGTTAAACGAATTCGTGGGTTATCGAGAGGAGTACGACACTCGTGGAACACAGACTAATTAATTTCGCATCGTTCGTGTTCCTGTGACCTTGGAGAAATAATTATCGCCGCAAGTATAACATTTTAATTCAGCGTAATCAACACGAATCGTGTTTCCGATCCGTGGTTATGATTACGATTTCGCGATGGTGCTTTATCAGTTTAAATATACTGAAAAAAAAAAGAGGAAGGATAATTGTTTCATGTATTTTATTTCATTTATTCCGTTCTTTTTCTTTTCTCAATTAAAAAGCGCGTTGAAGGTTGTCTATTATTAAAAAAGAAATTATTCGAAGTGTGTAGAATAGGGAACACGTATAGCGAAGATCTTAGCGCTCTTTTTCTGTAACATATGAATTCTTTGTGTATTAATTAAGTATTCACAGCGTTTCACTTTTGATGGAATTTACTTTAACAATGGATCCGGCAGTAAAGTGCTTGGCCCAGTTACTGGACTGTAACATTTCTTATTTCCAGTTGCTTCTGTTTCTGATAAATTTGTCTCGTAAGGCTTCGTGTTTTCAAGATTGCTTCATTTTCATTTCGCTGCAAACATTCATCTTAACTTTAAGCGTACTTGTTGTACCAATTAAAAAATTTCAAACAAATTTTGCTTCAGCTTTCGTATACTTCTTTAAGTTCGCTTCGTGAAACGAAGTTTAACCCTGTTACAGTCCTTTGAATTGTCAATCCAATCGTATTTTTCTTTCCGTAAAAATGTCTTAATTTTGAAACAAGTATAAAGAAGCACTGTCGAACGTAATTTTACGTCGAAGGTTCATTTCTCTAAAAATTCCGAATTTCTTAGTTGAAAGAAACTTCGAAGACTATACCGTGGGTGGTATAACCGCTAGGGTGGTATAAATGCAACGTCGTACAGCATTAAAATTTTTTTAAATTATTTTTCGCATTATCTATTTATATATCCGTGCAGATTCGATTTCAATAATAAAACTATGATTGAGATTTGATAATATCCTTCACAGGATAAAATGTTAATATCGATACCCGTGGGAAAGGATTTGGTATATTAACGACGCATTATCGTAATAACCGCTCCTGGGGATACTTCGAATTAGCAGGGGTCCCTGTTTTGCAGCAACAAGCTCCTTATGTATCGCGAGAATGGTACACGCGTCCCTGTAATGTCAATGTAACGTTGATGTAATGCGGCGATACACAGCACGCAACGTGTTAAGTGGCGTACAGACTGGAAAATGTTTCTTAGTAACATTATATTTCCATTGTCGCCTTATTTTATTCGTACAAACGTCCGATCGTTTCGTAAATAATTAGAATACATTTAATTTCAGGAAAAAAATTTGAACAAAGCAATTTTTCTTTCCGATTAAAGATCATAGATGAAAACATGGTAACATCGTTACCATTTTTTAATTTTAGAGAAGAATTGAAATAAAGTAATTTTTCTTTACAGTAAGAGATCAGAGGGAAGAATGTTGTAGTTACTTTTTGTTAATTTTATAATTTTTATTATAGGTAGTTGAAAAAGAGTATTTTAATACAATATAGTTTGAAAAAGGAATAATTTGATAAGTTTATATAAAATAACTAAGAAACTATTAAATGTTAAGTTTGTTATCGTTAGTTGACAAATTTATGTAGATTAAATAATGCTTTCCGTTTCGAAGGGAAAAATAAGTAACAGCCATATAATTGATTAACGATTAACATTGTATTATAGGAAATAGTTGGTTGATTATAAAAATGTTTTTTCTACGACCGTTTTCAAGTCTGTACGCACCCTTACGTTCTTCACTGGCGAATAACGTCTGGACGACGGGAAAATTTAAGAAAATCACAGGCACCACGTGCGATCTCATACATCGTTAAGAGAGTTCGTTTGATCGATGCTGTTGCTTTCATTTCGAGCGAAGGTTAGCTTTACCTTGTCTTCAGTTACGCGTCTATCGTTCAAATATTGAAACTATATCGATTATTGTTTCTTAGGTAGCTCAGTTAGTATTTATAACTCATAATCGAGTTAATATTTTTATTTTAAATACCTAAGCTTATTTAAAGTCATAAGAAGACCTAAATTCATGTCGCAAACCAATTTTTCTGTTCTCAAAAAACAAATAAATTAATAGCAACCAAAAATTCTTACCGTAAGTACGATTTTCGTGTAGCTTGGCAATTATTATTAAAATTGAACCATATTTTCAACAATACGAGTCAATGATAAGTATCAAGTAACATAATAAAAAGATACTTTGTGAACGCTCGATTCTAATAAAATTTAACACAGAACACAGTAAAATACAGTTAAAGCAACGTATTGATCATCGTAAATTTTATCAACAATTTTCAACGTAAGTAACGTAATAAACTTTCCTCTCTATCGATCAGAGGTTAATTACCCCTGCCATTGCTCTACGTATCATCGCCTAAAGCCATTAAACGTCTCCGTCGAACTTTTTCTCCACGATGATTATCCTGTTCCGCGAAAAGAAGATGGCGCAAGGAGATCGGGGCAGAAAAATATGCGCAACTTCACCGTATAGTGTAATTAGCTGTTAATAGCACGCTGTAAACGGTCCTCTTGCGCTCGACACCGGCCGTCTGTATTATTTTATCCATTTCCGTCGATTGTAGGAAACGATAAGACCGAGCGGAGTCGTTCGCACGTACTCCTATCAAATTAATCGTAACACACTCGTTACAACGATAATCGTTACGTAAATATTTCGCCTGACACGCGAGGGAAATTTAAACGGAACGCTTTTCGCGCGTATTCACCGTGTCTCGTAAATATTCGGACGTTTATGTACCCGAGAAAAATAAAAAATGAGATATCTAGATATCTGGGTATTGTTTTGATCAAAGTTATGTCAGGTATGTGTATTACTTGATAAGTATGTCGAACAATTGCATGCGAATTGAAAGCATATTCTGAATTTATCTTAGTGCTTTCACAGAACTATAATTAATTTTTAATTTTAAGCTGCTATATTAATTTACTAGCTTAAAATTATAAATTATTTTTTCTTTATTATAAATTATAATTTCTCTGTTTATCACACGAACTTAACGGTGTTTACACCAATTCCACCCTACATTACCCGTTTTAATAATTCACAACCCAATTAAATCAATTATCTCAAATATACCTTACTCTACACTCTGAATTACCAAATATAACAGATACAAAATTTTTTTAACCACAGGTCACGNTTAATTTTAAGCTGCTATATTAATTTACTAGCTTAAAATTATAAATTATTTTTTCTTTATTATAAATTATAATTTCTCTGTTTATCACACGAACTTAACGGTGTTTACACCAATTCCACCCTACATTACCCGTTTTAATAATTCACAACCCAATTAAATCAATTATCTCAAATATACCTTACTCTACACTCTGAATTACCAAATATAACAGATACAAAATTTTTTTAACCACAGGTCACGTGTATCCGATACAACTTCAAACAGGAATACCTCAGAAACCAAGCTTCACACGACAAAACTTTATTCCTCATCTCCGACTTATCTCTGCGTTTAGGCCCGATGCAGACGAGCGACATTTGTCCGCGCGATCTCGCTGCGATCATATATCTTTCTTCGTTTTCCAAGTCAAAAACAACGAGGACAAACGTGTGATCGCAGCGAGATCACGCGGGCAAAAGTCATTCGTCTGCATCGGGCCTCGCAGCAACCTCGTGCCAAATTCTATCACCTTGCCACTCCATCCCGTATAATAATCTACGAATTACCCCAGTCAAATGGTCATTCGGATCTCGAAACGATCAAGCATCACGGACATCTCCGATCCACGGAGCGGCCGACTAAACGGTCGGCGCCGTGAAACCGTATCGTCGGATCGGTCTGGAATAATCAAATTAGCGAGCACAGAAGGCTGCGAGGCTGAGCTGACAATAGCGGAAACTCGTTCGAGTTGCCGCGTGCTGCTCGGAGTTTCTCGCGGGAGGTACAGGACGGGTTGTACGGAGAAGTTTGGAACGCGACCTCGACCCGAGTACCGGAGAGCCACTTCACGGCATTTAGCAGCCCTTGTTTACAAGGAAGCGGCGCGCATCGCATATATTTGCTCGGGTCACAGCATTCGTATTCCAGCCGACTGTGTGTCCGTCCGTTCGTACTCCGTCATGCAGAAGTGCAGTGTGCGAGTGTGCCTCTAGTGCCGATACGTGCTGGTATTTCGACGAGCCGAGCGATTCCAGGGCCGGCATCGCTGTTGAATTCTGGCTCTTTGGAAATCGTCACCCGTAACACGGTCGAGTCGAAGTCTTTGCGACGAAGGCGCAAAGTTATTGGGTTATGTAGAATTTTTTTTTTCTTATTCTTTGCGGAGAGAAGGACGAGGTAGAGTATCCTTTTTTTAACGATGGGTGATTTTAGCGCATCGGATGACTCTGCTCCATGGGGTTGGTATCGCGAACGTTTGGTTGGAGGAGTTACGTGGATTTTATAAGGGTGGGTTTGTTGGAGGATTTTTTTGTACGAAAAGAAGGAGCGTAAGGGTAGGTTTGTTTGGCGATCTTTTATACAGAGGGACGGATGGGAAGAAGTAAAGTGTGTTTTTTGGAGAATAGGTATCGTAGGAAATTCTGCTTCATGGATGTTGGTACAGCAAACGTTTAGCTTGTGGAGTTATGAGGATTTTGTAAAAGTGGGTTTGTTGGAAGGATTTTATTTGTGTGGAGGAGCAGGGGAAAGTAAATACTTGAGGAATAAGTATCGTGATTTACGAGGGTGTGATGAAATTATTTATGAATTCAATTGAAGTTCGAGAATAAAATAAGCGTTCGTTAGTTATAAAATAATGATTTTTGATAAATTGGTTTTTATCATATGAACATCGTTTCATCGAAGAACGCTCGTTCGATCGCTCGCCAAGAACCGTGTAATCAGAAGTTAAACATTAGGTCAGCGAAACGAGATTGTTTCAGCTAAATCTTATGTATTCAGTTTAGAGATATGTATGTATGCTTTGTTAACAGCCTAAGATTAGCGGTCCGGTATTCCTGTTTCCAAGATCGGACCATCTTTTCTACTGCAACGTTCGCGTTCTGTTCGTTACCTCACTCATTACGTGATACGCACTCGTACAATGAAAGTTAAACATAGTTCTTATCCTTAAATTGTGGTATTATGTAAAACAGATGGAGAATGATTACCGCATCTTGTTAAATTTAACCATTCAAATGTCGATGCTTAAACGAATTAAGAAGTAAATTTTTGAATTGCACGATAAATTTTGTGGAAACCGTATTGCGAAATGTTCTGTTCAACTTTTCCAATACCGAATCGATTCTACACAGAAACAGATACTCCTATTTACCAAAGTTTTTGATCCTTTTTATCAGACAACAATATCAATTCCGAATTAATATAATGGTTAGCAATACCAAAGAAACTTGCATCGAAAATCATAACACGAATCAAACGATCTACTTTTTTACCTATTAACTTCCCAGCTTTCTCAACATCAAATTGGTTCCTCGTAGGAGCAGATCCTCCTATTTACCAAAACCTTTCATCCTTTTTATCACGTAACAAAATCAATTTCAAGCTAATGAAATCATTAACGATACCAAAAAAACATCATAAAACATAGCACAAATCTAGCTACGAACTTTTTAGCGTATTAACTTTCTTGCTTTCCCAATATCGAATCGATTCCGCACAAAAACAGATACTCCTATTGACCAAAGTTTTTGATTCTTTTTATCACACAAAAATATCAATTCCGAATTAATATAATCATTAACAATACCAAAGAAACTTGCATCGAAAATCATAACACGAATCAAACTATCTACCTTTTTACCTATTAACTTCCCAGCTTTCTCAACATCAAATTGGTTCCTCGCAGGAGCAGATCCTCCTATTTACCAAAACATTTCATCCTTTTTATCACGCAAAAGTATCAATTCCGAATTAATATAATCATTAACAATACCAAAGAAACTTGTATCGAAAATCATAACACGAATCAAACTATCTACCTTTTTACCTATTAACTTCCCAGCTTTCTCAACATCAAATTGGTTCCTCGCAGAAGCAGATCTTCCTATTTACCAAAACCTTTCATCCTTTTTATCACGCAAAAGTATCAATTCCGAATTAATATAATCATTAACAATACCAAAGAAACTCGCATCGAAAATCATAACACGAATCAAACTGTCTACCTTTTTACCTATTAACTTCCCAGCTTTCTCAACGTCAAATTGGTTCCTCGCGGGAACAAATAATACATGACAGTATATATTAATATAATAATACATAACAAGAAAACATAACAGAGATCAAGCAATTAACTTTTTTAGCGTATTAACTTTCCAACTTTCTCAACACCAAATTGATTACTCGCAGGAACAGATCCTGCTATTTAACCGATCCTAGCTGCAACTTAACCTCTTCAATACACCTCTCTCTAAACTTCATCTCTCGACATCCCTTTTCAGCGCCATGGAACCACACCGAGGTGGTTTCGACTCCTAAACCCCATTAAATCAACTCGCCTGCTCTAATAAGGAACAGCGCTCGTTAAAGGACGAGGCTAATCTTCGCCGAGTCGAAGGGACGCGCGAGACGCATTCCATAAGCGTGCACAGGCGCGAGACAAATAATTTATGGTCGCATTTATGCGCTCGCCTCGTTCGCTTTCCCAATGCACTTTCTACGGCCGATCTCTCGCCGCAACGAAGCCCGTGTCTCGTTCTCTTTCTCCTCTTCTTCTCGTGATTTCCACTTTCTCCCTGTCTCTGTTCCTCCTGCTTCTTCACCAGGCTGTCGTTTCTCTCGTTCCGCCTTTTTCTCTCTTTCTGCACGGTGCTGGCACACGTTACGCAATTCCAAAGATATATGGTCGCTTCAGGAATATCTTGGGGCGGTCTCACGCGTGGTACCATTTACCGGGTGGCAATTTTAACTTTTCGGTTCGAATCTTTTACTTTCTTTACCCCTGTTAAGGTCTTTAAATTATTTTCGGTTCAATGGATCGAATTCAATGGTTTCATAGAAATGTGCTTTTAACTTTTTATCGTTTTCAATCGAAATGTAAGACTTCATCGCAATCATCCCTTGATTGATCCTGCTTTACTCACTTGCGCTACACGTGTCCCTTGAAGAAGTTAATTTTTTACAGTTTTCAATCAAAACATAAAACTCCGTTATAACCATCCCCTAATTAATCATGCTGTTCTCACGCTACACATTTGTGTCTCTTAAAAGAGTTCTTAATTTTTTGTTCCTTTCAATCAAAGTGTAAAACTCTATCATAATCATCCCCTAATTACACTTGCTGTCNTTCTTAATTTTTTGTTCCTTTCAATCAAAGTGTAAAACTCTATCATAACCATCCCCTAATTACACTTGCTGTCATCGTTATTTACACTACACAGTCGCAATCCTTAAAAAAATTTTTTTTANTTTGAATACACCAGATCTCATAAAGGAATATTTAAAAGCATAGTATTCATGTAAAAGTAAACTTCATTTCGGGTCGTATAGGCAAGACAGCAGGGTTGAAGGGTTGCGAGGACACAGACGCGAAGATTCCAGTGACGATTTGTCCAGTCGAGATTACAGACTTTCGAGATCGTCGCAAGAGGGAATTATATGGGCAGTGAACAGGTGTTGTGCAACGAAAACGCGGAAATGCAATGTCGATAAACTCGCCTAAGCGAGAGAGCCTCAGACGACCGGCGTCGCCAGACTCTCACTTGCCCTCCCCTATCTCCTTTGCCCGTTTCTCTGGCACGTTACAGAAATACACCGGGAAAATTATGTCACTAATGCGACTGGATATATCTCTAGGCGTGGAAATTCTGTTTCGTTGCGTCGTGGGTAACTGGAAGATCCTGAGCTCCAATCCCAACGTTTTTACACATGGCTAAGTCGAACGGGGGTTGTATTCGTATCGTTTATTTATTTTTGCGCTAATAACCATGGAGATATTGTTAGTGATAATCAGACCGCGGATTTTTATGCAACGTCATTTTTTTACGAATATAATTCATATATAGGCAATTGTGTTATTCGCTAAATATTACAATCGGTATTGTATTTTGAGTTTGTTTATATATTTTTACCTATTGTGTGCATTCGGTGTATTTTTGAATCTTCAAATTTTCCATAAAAATAAAAACCCCCAGTTCGGTGAAAAGAAAATAGATCCATCGTATTTTTCTCCCGTGATATCTATATCTGTACAAATAGTTACAGGGAAAAATACAGACACGAGAATAGAATAAATTAATTAATCGAATTATCGGATAAAGTTAGAATCTATATCTCTAGGTATACATATATCTGAAACTAGCTAAAACTAGCTCTCTCTAAAATTGCTAGATACTTGCCTCACTTGAAACCTCGCTCTCAAGACACCGACTACTCTTAAGAATATTCACCCTCGCACGCTTGTATCCACACACGCTTGCAATTACCTCTTATTCGGTCTCACGCACTTGCAGAATCCCAACTTTCCATAGTTAGTGTCTGTCATCGCGATGATATCTCATGCCTGGACAACTTTCATATTCTTAGGGTGTTCGAGATGCGTATACGTGACGATACCGTAGCGAAACTAAAAATTTTGCTCAAAACGATTACCAAATTATCGAATAATGTTGTACAATTTCACAAAAAATATTGTAGCTTTAAAATAAAATCGCTATTATATTTTTCTTCTCAAAATATAATTTTCTATCCTAACTTTTTCTATTTTTCTCTTTTCTTTTTAACGCATAAATTGACCAATTTTCATATATATATATATAGCTGAATAATTTCAGATTTAACTCTTACAATTAGTAATTATATACGTACTTCATTGCTACTTTCTACGCTCCCCGTTTCAAAAAGCGAATAAATTAAGAAATTACATCTCGCACGTCGATCATATATGCATTTGCATGTTCAAAGTTGCCCAGTGACTGCCGGTATTAGTTGCGTGTCTGTTTCTTCCCGTTACAATACGTAGAAATATTATTTTGCATGCATGCCGCGGTCCGCGGAACACTTCGAGATTTCATAAGCGTTTCCTCGTTAAGAAACGCTGTGAAGAAAAAAAAAATATAACCTTCCCACGATATTTCATCCCGAAGTTGGCATCGATCCATTAAAAAAATATCAATCGAATTTTCCCTCCGCTCCTGCAACTACGTTTCCGCGTACACGCATTTTTCAACGCATCGCGAAAGTTCCTCCGCGTCGAACACGTAGAAGCGTGACTCTCGTGATCGTTCACGGGATCACGCTTTTACATTAATGAGAAATCGATCGATGCTCGATGGAATAAGCTGTGTGTGTGTCGCGAGAGAGCCGAGAACTTCGAGCACGATCGTCGATCGAGACTCGGTGAAATCGTATAGAAATTCATTTGGTTGTCGACACGAGACGTTATGATATCTCGTTCGTTTATGAGCTATTACGTTCTCACGATATTCTTGCTGTAAACGTTTGAGAAATTTTTCTTCTGCTCGAACTTTGACTGCAGGGTAACGAGGTGTTCGATGGAGTTATTATAGGATAGACCGAGACGAATCGGATAATTTTCTGTTAGATAGGGAAGAGATAATAGTAAAAATTTAGAAAGTTAACTTTTTATTATAAATTCGTAATTAATACCCATCTGATTTGAACTGTAATAATAAAAAATTGTGTTTGACTTAGAAATCTTTCGTCTTTTTTATTTAATTTAATTTAATTTAATTTAATTTATTTTATTTTTATTTTGACCCGATTCCCGATAAAGAATCGGTAAACACCGGATAAACCCAGGAAGAGTTTGTATTCATCTGAGATATAAATGACTGTGCCAGGGCAATCTGATACATTAAACGCATTCGTTTTTAGAACGTGTACTTGTTAATGATGTGTGATGAAACAATGTTATCAGCTGTTCAACGAATATGACAGTTATGGCAGCAAGTTAAGCTTTGTACAATCACTTCCGCCATTTGTATGGTAATATGTGGACACTGTACACTTTGCAGCGGTAACAATGCTACAGTGTATGCAATAATCTAAGAACATATATAAACACTGATAGCAAAGCAAACTTAGAAAGTAACTACAATATGAATAAAAATATTAAAATTTTTATTTTTAGATTTTTGCTATATTATTAAAAGTAGTATCGATCTGTATACCAAGAGCAGTTTTAATAAAAAAAAAGAAAAAAAAATGAAGTAAAGTAAGAAAGCAATATGTTTCGCGCATTGGTTGAAATTTAATTCTTTAAATTTTTTAATAATTTAATTATTCATTAAATCGGAGGACAAATTCGATCGAAAGATCTTTCGATTTTTAAGATTTTATTTAACACGTCCCATGCTTCATGGTCGCCATTTTGGTTTTGTACTATCACGCATCGAAAAAGCAAAAGGAAAAATGTACGGAAACATTTTTCTTTTCTCTGAGTTATCTCTTTTATTGTAAGAGCTTCTCCATAACTCAAAACTATAAATTTGTTCGTTTCTTTTAGCTTGAAGAAATAATACGTATCTGTTTATCTTCTGTTTATATGAATGGCAGTATGAATAAGCTCCTACTAAAACCTAAAAGCAAATTTATCGTACGTTTTCTTTATCGCAAAAACAGAAAACAGCTTTTAAAAGAGCATTTAAAATGGGCGAAGAAATACGGGATAAAAAAAAAAGAAGGAGATATCTGCGAGATTTACCGAGAGCCGACGTTCAAGGCTCGTTGACTAACTATGGCGACGAAAATAAACGTGGTTACGAAGAAGGGAAGTTGATACCGTGACAATGCAATGCCAAGGGTGACTGGCTATGAAACGAAACGCGCCAAGTGGAACCGCAATAGGGACCGGGAAGAAAAAACCGGAGACCAAATAGCGCCTAGTAGCTGGTAACGATCGTTTCGTGTCTTGATTTATGTATCAACGTAACTGACGTTACCGACAGCTCTCCATTCGAAAATAAAACAGTCTTAGCGCTGGTTTTAGTAAAAATTCTGCGAATAAATCGGAAAGATGTATGAAAAATGGATGAGCGTCATAAATTATTTTTTATTTTTGACTTTATATTACATAAATTATCTGCTTTTATCAAGCGAGAATAAATAGCGGACAACGGTTGAAAAACTGTTCCAGGTACTTGAAATATTAAAAATAAATAGCAGAAAAGAAAATACACTTGAAAAATTGGAAAATGAATGGAAATAAAAATATTAAAAAAGTCAGAAACAGAAAAAAGGATGTACAGTATATTCCAGATATACTGTTTCAAAAATTGAATAAACAAACAAACAAACAAACAAACAAACGAAAAAAAACGAAAAAAATACCTTTGCAACGCACAACACGTTTTATCGATTCTATGACATAATGTCTGATATTTAAAAAGTCTAAAGAGAAAACAAAAATAAAGATGTTAAAACAATTAACGGAACTGGAAAAAAAAACACGAAGATTAAGATATAACATTACACGAACATTCTTCATCGTGACACCTGGAAGGTACTCAAGAAATAATTTCCACATTCTCGCAAACACCTTATCCTCGTGCAACTAACACGTACGAAATACTTTTTCACACACAAACACACATGTACAAGATTAACTGCTAATATCGAGTCGGGGCGATAGAATGTCTCGGAGCACTCTTGTGCGTAATTCACGCGGCAAATCAAGCATCGTGTAGGAAATTATACAACCTGCCTCTCTCAGGCGTGTCTCAATAAATTACATAATAAATGTCTCATAACTAAATTATGTAAAAGCGAATGGCACGTCACTGCGTAAAGAAATCCGCTTCGAGTTTTCCACGCTCGAAACGTACCGGAAGCGAAACCAAAACGAAGAGGAAGCCATTACCGAAACGCAATCGCCCCGTGTCTCCTCCTCTAACATTCAAAAAAACAACCAACGAGACACATCGAATTCGAAATACGGCTTCGAATGTAGGCCACCTAGTTCGAATCGATTTTTTCTCGATCGGTAAACAAGCGTTCCGACAATCCGTTCCGCGCGAGCATCGAAATGCAGGCGGCGAAGGCAGAAAAAAAAAGAAGAAAAAAAAAGAAAACAGAAGACGTGGAAAAATGGCGGCATTTGTTGGTCGAAAAATAAAGAGGAAAACGAGTCGATTCGACCATTGTGACGCAATTGGTAGAACCAAGTACCAGTGATACAATGAACAGGGACGGAATAAGAGAACGAGGAAATAAGAGAACGGATGGTCGGACGGAAGAAAAAGAGACGGTGATGGGTGGCGAGAGCTAATGAATAAAACGAATTATCCGTCCAGAGTACGGAGTCCCGTTGAAGGAACAAATTGGCACGAATATGCGCGAGAGGTAAGTCCTGGTCGATGACGAATTACGACAATGCCGGTGAAAAGCTGGTTGAAACCGAGCAGAGGGATGGTAAATTCCGACGGCAACAAAGCGGATGCTTTGATGGGCGTATCCGCCACGTTTTCCTCGTTCTTTTCCTCTTACGGATGACAAACCAATCCGAGTCCCCGTTTCTGTATTGAATTAAACCACTGGTTGGAAAGAACGGCCGAGATTTCCGCGGTGAATCCCGTCGGAGATTTGCATAAGTATTGTTTCTTGCATGCGTCCCTTGGACTGGAATTAGTCGATCGATTTGAATCGCCCCTCTTCGTTCGATGGTTGGTAAATCGGTGAATTTTTAAGCAGGGTTTTTGTGCTCGAAGAGGGTATTTTTTTTCCGCCCGGAATGTCGTTATTGATTGGAATAAGAGTCAGACATTGGAGGAATATTTAATAAACGGAGATTGCTATTCGTTAGCTGATATTTTGTAGATTATAGGTGTTTTTTTTTTATTTTAGAAAGAATTTGGTTACAATATAAACGGTTTCAATATTTTTCTTAGGATTACGTCAAGTTTTTGAATTTAAGATTAAAATGGAAGGTATTATTAGTTGTCGGAAGAACCAGACTCTTGGTAATTGTTAAAAAAAAAATTAATGAGCTAGCTGAATGCTAAATGTTGAACCTTTCTCGTTTGCTTTAAACTTTTCTCATTAGAATTGTACTTTTATAGAGCAACAAGGCGGAAGATTGAAGACGCTCGTCCCTGTAATTCCATTTTTCTTGAATAAAAATTTAAGTTCCATTGAAAAATATAATTCTTCTTTTCGTGTTCAAACCTGATAAAGCTTCGAAGCAACAAAAGCTTCAAGACAGAGGATAGAAATACATTTTCAATGTTTCACTTTCACTTTTAGACAAATCCACATTTTTCATTTATTTTTAACTCCGAATAAAAACTACCGATTGAAAATATTAAATATTATTTTTTTTTTCAAATAGTATATATCAAAAAAAAATTCACATCTGTACGCATATAAACTACCATTTCCAATTTTAACAAGTACCAATTACCAAGAATTATCCAACAAACGAATTCCATAGATTATTCTCTTCGACCTCCCGTGTAAAGTAAAATAAAACAGAATAAACCCTCTTTCCGCTACTTTTCATTCCTCCAACTATCAAGAAGGTTCACCTATAATCTTCTCCTCTTGCAAAGCGCAAATCTTTATACACGAGAAAATCGTTTGGGACAATTGTCTGCGTAGACCCATCAAGCCGATGTTTTTTTCCGCGCGCGGCCGCTTCTCGCGACCGACGTGAGAAACGAAGTGCCTCCAACTTCAGGTTCACTGCCACCAGCATTATTACGCAAGAAGAGCCTACCGTTCGTTTCTCCTGTTACGCCTTAATCGCGTTTAATTAAACGCGTAATTACCGACCTGCCAATTAAACGACCTCTGGTGTCGACACGAGTTGCACTCATCGGATCAATTTTCTCCAACTTATGCATATTCCTAGGTGGATCGCTCTGAAAACACTTCTCTCGACAGAGAGCTCGTTGTTGTACGAAGTAGACTCTACACATGCAATTGTGTAAGAAGAATTGAATTTTTTTAATCGAAGAAATATCTGGTGGAAGAAAAAAAAATCTACGGATGTGTTAGATTTAAAAGATTTTATTTTATTTAGTTATCAGTGTATATTCAATTTTATCACTATATTTGTTATTAAATTATGTTACTACACCGATGACAGTATATTTGTAGCGATTATTAATTAACAAAACTTTCAAATCAAAGCGAGATACTGTGATCAACTTTGTTTACTTATCACTGTACTGTTCAATTTTATTAATATATTTATTATTAAATTCTATTACTATACCGATCACAGTATATTTATAG
>SMSQ01019994.1:70347-110255 GCA_019453375.1 Ctenoplectra terminalis | reverse complement strand
TTTTTTTTTTTTTTGTTTCGTATGCTTCGCGATAATGATGATTGCTTTGAGCTGTTCCTTTAAATGTTTCTTAGAGATAATTCAACTTTCTTTAATGGTAAGGTTCGTAATCTTCCGATATCGAATGGGTGATTAATTGAAAAAAATTTGTCAGTCTGGTAATTATATTAAAATGTTTGTTGGTATTGATTTGTTCTTTTAATAATTTTTGTAATTATTTCTATTGGGTCTCCTACTTTGAAGGAAAATAATATCTGTAATAAATTGATTATCCTGTTTCAAATTTTCTATTTCCACTATTTTCTATTTAATTGTTCCTATTGGCTTTCTTACTTCGAAGGAAAGTAATACCTATAATAAATTAATTTTCTTGTTTAAAATTTTCTATTTTCACCGAGTAATATTTTTCTTCTCGTTGTAAAATAAAATAAATTGACGGAATAAATGAAAAATGGTACACATTTATAATCGTTCCTTCCTTTCATGATGGTAAATTAAATTAAAATAATGTTTGTTGGGATAGATTGGTCTCTTAATAATCCTATTAATTATTTTTATTGGCTTTCCTACTTTGAAGGAAAATAATATCTGTAATAAATTGATTATCCTGTTCAAAATTTTCTATTTAATTGTTCCTATTGGCTTTCCTACTTCGAAGGAAAGTAATACATATAAAAAATTAATTATCCTGTTTAAAATTTTCTATTTTCACCAAGTAATATTTTTCTTCCCGTTTTAAGATAAAATAAATTAACGGAATAAATGAAAAATCGTGAACATTTATAACCGTTCCTTTCAAGACAGCGCTTTAAATTTTCACGATAATCCAATCCGACTGAAAAAAGTTTAGAAACGCAAAGAATCGAATAGCAAGCTTCAATCTGGAAAATAAGTTCGCGTACAGATTAATACCGAATAAGAAATACAAGGTTAATCGTCTCTCCTCTATTTTTAAATATCTCACTCATCTCATTTCTAAATATCTCTGAATCCCGCAAAAAATGATCATTCTCCACCAGACTGTTTCAACGAAACAAATAATTCAATTCTTCACGTAGAAACGAACACAAACAACTATTATAACATAAAAATGAATTCGCTGCAGAAGCAAAGACGCGACGAGGCGCCGGTAGAATTTTCTCCGGCTAATACGTCCCTGGATCGCATCGACGTGTTAACTCGTTGTACAAACAACAATGTAAAGACCTTGAGACCGCAATGGTGCAAGGCATCGAATGTAAAACGTTCACATAACATTATGACATTACATAATGATCTGTAATGCCACTGCAATGCCGCGTCTGGCACTGCTCGATAACTAAGTGAGAGATCAGGATCGTCTAGAAAAAAAGATAAAAATGGAAGGAAAAAAAAAGAGGAGAAAAAAAAATGTAAGACGAAGGAAAAGAGGTGCGTGTGGGATTGAATGATGTGTCAGTCAAGGTAACGAAAGATCGTGCGATACGTTTATCACGGCTGCTCGTTTTATCGTGTCGCTCTCGAGACCATCGAAACATTAACCAATTGATGTAGGACGCCATTTCAAACGAAATTCCACTCCATAAGAAATTGTACAAAATCTTAGCCAACGATTACACGAGCTACTACGCTAACGCTCCCCACGTGTCGATGGTGTTACAACACTTTTAAATGCTGAGCAAACACCTTTTTATCTCAATGTAATCGACTGTATTCTGGATACACGTGAAAACACCATGACCGATATGTTCCTCGCTCCTTACAAGTAGCATGGAAAAGTTCTTGTTCCATGCGACCTTACATTGTCAGCTTTTGCGTTACCGTTCTGCTCTTTTTTTGATAAGAGGCTTCGATTCTCGTGACCTTCGATTAATTTTTTCTTCTTTTTTCTCTTTTATTTATTTCTTTTCTTTTTCTTTTTTTTTTTTTTTTTTTTAAAGAAATTGTAGGTGTTAAAATGTATAAATTATTCTTAGTATAGATTTGTTTGGTAGGTTACTATTTGTTCGTATTCATGTTTATTTTGTGAAGAGCAGTTTATTCGAGATACGGTGGAATTTTGATTATCTGTATTAATCTTGATACAAGCTTGTTGGTTATTTATTTTTTTTTTTTTTTTTTAAAGAAATTGTAGGTGTTAAAATGTATAAATTATTCTTAGTATAGATTTGTTTGGTAGGTTACTATTTGTTCGTATTCATGTTTATTTTGTGAAGAGCAGTTTATTCGAGATACGGTGGAATTTTGATTATCTGTATTAATCTTGATACAAGCTTGTTGGTTATTTATTTTTTTTTTTTTTTTTTAAAGAAATTGTAGGTGTTAAAATGTATAAATTATTCTTAGTATAGATTTGTTTGGTAGGTTACTATTTGTTCGTATTCATGTTTATTTTGTGAAGAGCAGTTTATTCGAGATACGGTGGAATTTTGATTATCTGTATTAATCTTGATACAAGCTTGTTGGTTATTTATTTTTTTTTTTTTTTTTTATTTTCTTTTTCTTTTTTTTTTTTTTTTTTTTTTTTTTTTTTTTTTTTTTTTTAAAGAAATTGTAGGTGTTAAAATGTAAAAAGGAAGCTGAGTATAGAATTGTTAGGCAGGTTACTATTTGTTCGTATTCATGTTGATTTTGTGAACAGCAGTTTATTCGAGATACGGTGGAATTTTGATTATCTGGATTAATCGTGATACAAGCTGGTTGGATATGAATTGTTTTGGTCGGAAAGATTGTTTTGAAATATTTTTATATGTTGAGTGATACCACGAAGATGTGCGCGACGAAGAATGGTTGATTCGTAGAGGAAGAATGAGTGAAATATATATTTGACAAGTAGAATTATCTAATGATCGATGTTCTGATTATCGATCGTTTGTTGTTGTCCTAATAGAGATTCTATTTTCGTGGGTTATTTCTTATTTTATTAGTTTAAAACTTTCTCTTTGATTTTATTCCATTGCCTGATAAAAATCTGAAATTGTTAATTAGAAATTGTGTCGTGAATTTAATGTGAATCTTGGAATAGTTTGCCGCTATCTTAACGTTAGAACTATCGATAATTAAAGTATCCTTATTTGTATTGAAAAAATTAAAACGAGAGGTATATAAAAAAATACAGAATACAAAGGAGACAAATCATTATCCTTCTTTTTTACAGACAATTATGGAAAATTTCTAAAAATGTAACACAGTGAATTTATAAAATTGCTATAAAGAATTATGAATTTTAATAGTTTCTGTATTAAATAATGTAAAAAATATTAATACTCTATAATTAAAATTTATAAAACAAAAATCACAGATTTATAAAACCAAGGGACTTAGAACAATCAAAAAAAAATTTTTTTAAACAGAAGATGAAAACACTGAAAAGAAAGTGAGAAGAAAAGTGAAAAAAATGGGATCGTATTAAGAGCGATAAATAAATCAATATCCAAAGATGGCAATATTTCAGACAGTTATTTAGAGCTAAAGAAAAAAATAATTACAAGAGACAAAATGACCAAGTAACACAAATTATAAACAAAGTCCTATTCTTATCTATGAATCCCAACAAACATAGAACTAAACACACGCAAAAAAATGACATAAGAAACTCTTTTTCCAAAAACACGCCTAAAAAAAGAATCACATTTCCAAGTACATTATACAAATAAAAATTACAAACATTTACAACGTATTTTCACGGTTTCCTTACCAGATCGTCCCACCAATTAAAAAGATACGAGACGAGCGTAAGGTGCTTCAGAAAATCAGCGATTTGGTGTTAATTTGGCAACCCGAACGCGTACACGCAGCTCGTGCATCATTCGCACATAATTTGCCGGTATCAGCTCTAGATTCTCGTATACAATCGCGCAACAAATCATACATTAAAGAGATGGCTATCGAAAATTCCGCGGGGTAACGTTTATCTCGAATCAGGTTTCCTATTTTTTTTTTTTTTTTTTTCTTTTTTTTTTTCAGACTCGTTTCAAGTCTCGTACACGGTTCGCACTCCGATACAGAGATTGCATCAACGCTGTTCGCGTTCATTCTTTTTTTCTTTTTTCCTCATTTTCTCTCTCGACCAACTATTGTTTCCCGAAGCTACCGGTCTATTCAAGAACACTTTTTATTTATTTTTTTTTTTTTCGTTCTTCCTTAGCGAAACACAAGGCTCGATGCGTGAGCGTGCACGTAAACGCGTGCGTTTTCCTGCTCGGAAAGTTGCGAGCTTTCAGCCATTATCTGAACACGTTCATGGAAAAGGGACTGTTATCACTCTTCGTTAACTCGAGGTTAAGAGATTCGTCACGAACTGTTGTGTGCACGCCGATACTTTTCACGCGCGATCCTACGGTCTCGAACACGGCTCGCTGTTCCAGAGAATCGGTCCCGTGGTTGCAGAAATCAGCCGAACGATAATGGAGAACCGTGGAATTCCTAACTGCGTAAGAAGGAAACGTATTGGACGTTTCTTCGATTGTTGTTGGTGGAACGAATACAGTGAGGTCACGAACTAATCCCTCGACGGGTTCTCTATCAGCGTCACACACGTGTTTGACGCATTGGAAAATTAAATTTATATACTTTTTTTTTCATTAGATGCTAATAAATTAAAATCTGCAATACAGTTTGAAGAAATTGAAAAAGTAAGTCATGGGTTGGAATTTTTTCTCCGTCGCGCGATAGCGAAGGTGTTAACCCTTTTCGGACGCATGTCTATTCTCACCCACCAGAGCCTTCTTACCGTTCCAGTCGTATGTCTGCTCTCAGCCACCACAATAAGAAACCGTACTAATCATATACTGTATTCATCCATGAATCAATTTACAATTTATCTGCACTTAGATAAATACCTAATGGACCTATTCACCAACTCATGCGACCTATTCATAATTAATAAATCTTATTTATTCTTCATAATCTTACGTGTTATGTATCACTGCTCTTTCCCCGGAAATTAACTCCGACCAGTACGACACCCATGTCCAAATTGAATACGTCCGAAAAGGGTTAATACCTTCGCTACGGTGCTCTCAGAATTGAAAGAGCTCTTGGTACAGTTTCTGTTGATGTAACAAAAATATAGATAGCAAGATTTAAGTATATTGTTTGATAATGGCAGATCATATGTGAATGAAAATATAAATGATTCCGTGGCACAAAAAACGACTGTGCACACTTTTGTCGGACGATTAAAATACACCTATCTCTACTAAAAAATTCAGAATAATTAAAAATAATTAAATACTTAAAAAAAATATCGGATGCAAAGGAAACAAATCTTTATTAACATTCGCTGGAGAGAATCGCGAAGAATCCTTAAAAATGCACCATTATCAATTTATAGAATTTATATAAAAAAGTGCACACCAGTTATTTTTACCACTTCGGTAGTTCTAGTGTTAAAGGCGTATATGTGCGCTCTTCGTAGCGAAAGGTTTAAATAGCGAAACAGAACAATGACACAGAACTTAGGGTACAATGTGACTTTCTCTTGTGCAGATGTGAGAAAGAATTTCCTGAATTCCACGCTTTTCGCGTTTCCAACGTCGATCGCTCTGGACCTATCGATCCTTTTCTAAAAAGAAAAAAGTATTCTGGCGAATTGTATCGAACAGCGGTGCAGCGGATGCGCATTTCTGTGAACAACTGTAGTACGTGCAAAGTAGAAGGTTACCGCATGACATCAGCCTATGCTATTGCTACACTCTATTACTTGGTTGTCCGCGATGATAACACACAGCCGAGTTGTCCTCTGTTGTTGACGACACGAGATATTCGAATGTCGAACGCGAGAGACACGATCGATTTTAAAGTGGACCGATTTTGACACTAAAACTACCGACGATTAAAGTGAACCTACTTGTACCCCAAGAAATAGAAATGATAGGTGTTCTAAAAAACGCATAACACAAGTAAAACGAATCTTTGTCTGTATCTTTTACAGAAAATCATGAAAAATCCTCCATATTGCACCTTTGTAAATTCATAGAGTTTCTACGAAAAATTACAAGTCGGTCGTTTTGGCCGCTTTGGTAGGTTTATTGTTAAGCCTTGCAGATCCTCCAGAAGTGATTCAAATGGAAATCTAGGAAACGTGTGACTCGAAATATAGGAATTTATTAATTGAACCGTTGGATGGGAGAACGGTCTCAGTGTCGGATGTAAGTTTCGTGAAAAGTATCTCCAAATACAACGGAGTTAAATATTTTTTATATATAGAGGAGCTGTTTTGAAGTTGTCTGTGATGTTTGAAAAGATTTAATATTTCTTCTTTACGGTTCCATTGTTGCGATTGGAATTATTGGTAAAATTAATTATCAAGTATTTTATAAGACAGAGATATAGCGAGTTATTTTTTTTATTAGTTATTTAATTTTTAAGAAGAAAGAATAGAACTGTAACAACTGTGTTCTACCGAGACTCTGCTCTTTTTTTCATTACACTCTCAAAAGTACAAATTTGCATAGAAATCTGTTATTTTCTTGTAATTAACTGTGTCATTTCTATAACTCTAAATTTTTGTAGCCACATAAGTATATTAAACGATAGGAAATTTAATATTCTTGAGTCTAATTAATTAACCCTTTGCCCTATAACTACACTCGTGGCGCCGATTCTGGTTAAAATACAATAAAAAGACGTATTTATGATAAAGTTCAATTTTAACTTTAGCCGTAATTTAAATTTACAAGATTGCAATACATGTAATATTTCAATACTTTGCGTTTGACGGAGTGAAGTTTGACGGAGTATGCATGAAGATTGAAGAAATGGTAAGCCAACGGGTTAATACACGAATACAAAAATGAGCCACTGTAGATGCGAGTTCGATTACGTTGGTGAACATCGACAAAATTCGTGGTAGCTTCGATCTTAAAAATATTGCAACGAAGTTTGCAGGTCGTATCTATAAAACAATACTCGAAAAAGTAAAACGTCCTGTGGCCGTTCTTCAGATCCAACAGTACAGTTTCGCTCGCTTTCTGCGAGATGTAAATTGCAGAAGCCGGTTGAATGGATAGAAACACGTCGTCGCGGAGACGAGTACAATACGAAGTGTACTAGAAGTACCGGTGAATTTATGAATAATAATTTATTCGACCGGTTGGTAAAACGTTCGGTTATTTGGCTAATTTTTGCCACGAACGGAGAGAATAGAACAATGCAGCGTTTTAAGAAGTCGAACCGTTTAACGCGACAGAAATGGCACGCAGTTTTGCAAACAACGCAAGCCGAGTGCATAAATAGATTATATCCACCTGTGCTCTCGTTATTATTAGAATGTTTGAGAAGATACGCGTACAGTTTTATCTAGAAAGAGGCGATTTCACGCATACATCGTGCGCTGGTGTCTGCTCGCGTATCGTATCGAGCTGCTTAAAATTCAAAATTCAGAAACGTCACCCGGTGTAAATTCGTGGAAATAAAGCTCAACGTTGCGCACAATGTTTCGTGCAGTTTTTATTTTCAAACCGTTACCAGTGTCTCGAAAGCCGACAAAATTTTAGGCGATCGAAGAACCGTGAAAATTGAAAAGGCGTCACGATTCTTCTTTCAAATTTGATCAAACGACACAACGTCCAGGATGAGGAAAAAAAAAAAAAAAAAAAAATAGGTACCTATCAATGTTAGCACTCGGTGCATATGTACGCTTGCACAACCTTGTTCTGGTTTTAGAACTCGAGCCGTATCTTTCCACGGAGAAACATAAGCATTTTTTCATTAGTCGGTGCCACGATACTTATCGCTGCATTACGCGACAATTAGAAGAATCTCTTTCGCTTCGGTATAGTATTCCGTGCGTTCATCAGTTCCTGGATCGCGGATTCTATTAAGCGATCGCAATTTTCATACCGTCGATACGCGAATGTATAATTAAATTCTCCTAGGTAGAAGTATTATGCTAAACTCTGTAATCAATTACGAGAAACCGAGACGGCGATACTTGGAGCAGGAAGACAAAGCGCCATAAATGACGTAAGTTCGCTCGACGATCGAAGCAGGATGGAAAGGTTTTTTCCTCGAATCCTGATGGGGCGCGGCCATTCCGCGAGACACGAGGAAGAGCTTGTTTTTCTCCATTTTCAAAATCGTATCGCTGGCTTATGGAACGCGTCGATTCGAAGCATCGTTGGTTAGTCGTGGAGGATGGTACGTGTTGTACCGTTTTTATATTGTTAGAGATGGCAGTGAAATTTTATAGATTAGTGAAAGTAAAAATTTTAGCGATCTATCTACGAAGGATAATAGATCTTAGGAAATTTTTATAATGTTCCAAATTGCAACAAAATTTTACAGATTACTAGAATTAAACATTTTTAGCGATCTATCTACGAAGGATAATAGATCTTAGGAAATTTTTATAATGTTCCAAATTGCAACAAAATTCTACAGATCAGTGGAATTAAAAATTTGAGCAATCTATCTATAAAGGATAATGGATGCTAAGAAATTTTATAGATTAGTGAAATTAAAATTTTTTAGCGATCTGTCTATAAAGGATAGTAAATGTTATGAAATTTTTATAATGCTCCATATGACAACTGAATTTTACAAACCAATGAAATTTTAAATTTCAACGAGTTGTCTATAAATAAAATTACTATTCTCGCTAGATGTAAAGTGGCAACTTCCTGGTATTACTGGTATTACAAAATTTGTTACCTCTTTATTCAAAAGCTGAAGATTTATACGGAGAAATGCTCATTTGATAAATAATGACACATCACAAACAGTATTCGAAATCTACTAAAGCATTTCCAACTATCCAGATGAACCATTTCCAGGAATAAAAATTTTACCTCAACCTACTATCAAATACTTCAACACTAAAAACATTTCATACAATTCCGATAACCCAGAACCATTCAAAAATCTTTATAAAATCATTCACTAATCAAGCGTAACTCATACAGCTGAGGCTTTAAAACCTGCAACGTTTCTCAGCATCATTCTCCTCAAAATTAACAATAATCATCGAACAAATTGATCGTTCGAACCGAACCAAAGAACCCATACAACGTCCAACCGCTTCTCCAACTCTATGAAATCTCTCGCGACGAATCATTATGCAATTTGAAGCAGCAGAATTTATCGATGACGGGAACTCGCATTCGCGAGCAGGCGTAAGAAGCCGCATACCGGTAGAAAATCACGTCCAAGAAATTGTCCACGATGAGTACTGCTAGTTACACCGTGGGTGTAAGTCGCAACCGTTCGAGGAGCCAACCTTGAAACTGGCCACCGCCAGCTTCGTCACCTCTATCGCCTACACCGGCGAGTGGCGCGTGATGAGCACCCAGTGGTCGGACCACCGATCGGTAGCGGGTATCGGTAGCGGCTATCGGTGGCAACGAGAACGAGCGAAATGAGATCGGCGAACCAGACCCCGAGTTCGTCTCCTCGGAAGCGAGCAACGCGAGTAATTCAATAAAGGAGTGCAGCAACTAGACTCATAGCAAGAACAAGAGGAGAAAGGGAGGGTCCGTGTCGGTGGAACGACCAAAGAAAGATCCCTCCCTTTTCTTTTCCTACGACTCCTCCTCCTCCACTTCCTTTGCTGCTCGTCGCAGCCCTCTCGAGCGTTCACCCTCTCTCTCTCTGTTCCTCTTCCCTGTCTGCCTCGCTAACGGTCTCGCTCGCTTCTCCCTTCGTCACAGGGAGCAAACCGGATTCGCAATAAAACAAGTCACCTCGAAATGTACGAGACCAACGAGGATCTAACCTATACGGTCAAACTGGATCTCCGTCTTTCTATTTCTCATTCTGCATTCTCTTTCTCACCCCTCTCCCTGGTCTCGGTCCCTGTCCTCCCTTCGTCTCTGTCTTCATTCCTCTTCCTCGGGTCCCCCTTTTTATCCCATTCCGTTGCACCTTCGTTCCAGCCTCTCCCACCCCCCCTTTTTTCCCCCCTTTGGTCACCTTTCCTCTCCGTCACCCTCGATCGCGAATGAATCTTTCATCCTCGTCTCTCACCGATCCGAGTGAAAGGGACGAGGAAAGAAGGAACGGCTAGACCTGCGTCGCGTTGTGAGAAAGGTGCAAGTACGACCGTCAGCGGCCACCTCATGGGACGAGGTAGAATGCAAGGAGAGTTAGAAAGGTGAGTCCGTGGGACGGAGACGGAGCGATGTAAGGTTGCGAGCATGGAGTGAAAGAGTTTTGGAGGAGGGTGAGACCGTCTCACGAGAGACAGAACGGTCCAGGGGTGTTGTTCCATAATTTCTGTGCATAGCGGCCGTGTCAACGGAATTTCTGTTCCCTCGCGTTCGCGTATCGCGACAAGCGAGCCGATACTTTCGCGCGTGCCGTTCTAACCGTGGCCAACGCCGGTAAAGAATCGAGCCGAGCGACGGACCACGTTGGGCAACCATCATAGAGAATTATGTATTGCGTGAAATATCAAATCGCGGACGCAACAGTTAGGAATTTTAAGCGTGGTCGACTGTTTGAAAGCGGCAGCGAAAGAGGAGCTGTATCGGTTTCGTGGAATAAACGGAGACACTTGTTTTATCGTTCGTTCAGGGACGAGGAGAGTGGCGATGCTCTAAATACGTCCTATTACGAGCTGGCCGAGGATAAAGAAAATGTCTGTGTTGATAAGATTGCGCAGATAGCTGGAGAAATGTTTGCTCGTCGTGTATGCGGTCGTTGCGCGGCTGCAACATTCTATCGCAACTTTTCAATTTGATTTTAGCAGGGTGGAGGTGGATCGGATCGGAGCAAGAATTCGGTCTGAAGAAAGATTTTTAGGTTCGATGAAAGATTGATTATGAATCTATAACGGAAAGTTAAGTTTCTAAATTTTTAGTATTATTTTCTGGTAGATTTGAAATTTTTATTTTCTCTTCGAAATTTGTAAATATTTGTGTTGCAAGGTATCTGTGTTGCTCGTAATCTCAGATTACGATATGAGATTGTACAAGACTCGTAAGCGTGCTTAGAATCGAATCCCTTTAAATTGAGTTCGAATTATTTTCGAGTACTCAATATTTATTCTTTACACTATAAAAATAATTCCATTATAATTTAAGACTGCAAACAACAAAAATACCTCTGAAATAGTAAAGTATCTCTAGCAGTTATTTATCAATAAAAATAATTATAAATATGTAACGAGTAATGTCTAAAGTATATAATAAATATTTCACACGCTGAAACCGAAAGAAACGGAACGAAATAAATTATGGAGTCAAGTTCGGCATAGATTTGCAAAGGGTTAACAATTTTGCGCAGCAAAATGTGACTTTTCCTTCACACGTGACACGGCAAAAAAGCAAGGATATACCGCGGTCTGATAAACTGCGTACAAGAAGAATGCAGGGAGGGGAAAAACCGATGGAAATTAATAACAATAAAGCACAGATCGATGAAATAATACGAGAGATAACGAAACGCTCGGGATCATGAAAGTTGGTACATGTAAACAAAGAAAGAATGCGAAAGAAAAGAAAAAAAAAAGAAAGAAAAAAAAATAGCAAAGCGTTTAGTAATTGTATGCGTACCGAGGTTGAGGAGGACCTTGCAGTGTTCCCCTCTTCTTCTCGCTACTCTTTCTCTCTCACTTCCTTCTTCCCCTCCGCTTCCTTCTATCTTTCGCGCGTAATGATAAACAGCCGCGTGCTCCCTGTAACGATTACGCAAGGCGTTTGGCCTTCTCGGCCAGTTTTTAATTTAGACCGCACCATAAATAAATAAATAGTATCGAGCCCGATAACTCGTTGCCGGACGGCAGCGGGTTGAGTCGGCGGGTGTGCGCGTGAATTAATTAATTTCTCGCAATTACGCCGACGATGATAACGCGCGCAAATATTTGACGTAACGTATGACGACTCTTCAGAGAGAGAGAAAGAGGGAGACAGAGAGAGAAAGAATTTTACGATTTTTACGTTCATTCATCGGAAAAATGGGGATTCTTCGACGCTAGAACCGACTGATCGGTCAAAGTGTACTTGTATAAATGTATATTATATTATTATACAGTTGGTCACACAAGTATTCGACCAGTCTAGGTATTAAATGAATTTTAAGTACAGTTACAAGTTGGCAAATAGAAAGGTAAATTAAAATCTGTTTTTTGGTGAACGTTTAAGAATTTATTTTACAACAACGTATAATACAATAGAATTCATAGAATATAATTGTCTTGGAATAAAACCGAATATGTAAGAAATAAGAATTATATTATGTTATCAGTGTGTAACTTAAAAGTTACAAACCGATGTATCTAAATTTTTAAAAATTAATTTTGTTTAGTTGTCACTGTACTATTAAATATGATTATTGTATTATTGTAGCGACACCACGATCCATCTACGGTAATTGTTAGTTAAAACATTTTCAAATCAAAGTGAAAAACTGTAATCGTAATTTTTTCTCCAATAAGCGGACAAAATTCGGGCTACAGAGGGTTAATTAATTTACAAAATTTCTGTGAATAATTATTACGAATGGGTCATTTTGACTTTTCACGAAATGAAATTTATATAGAAAAATGTACTAAATAAATCTCTGCTTATAGAAATCTATTTTCAAATTACACATTTTCATATCAAAATGAAAAACCGTAATCAATCGTAATCTTTTCTCCAATAAGCACGCAAAATTCGGGCTATAGAAGGTTAATTAATTTATAAAATTTTTGTGAATAATTACTAATGGGTCATTTTCACCACTTTGGTAGGTCTAGTGTTAAACTTAACAATCATGCGTGCGGAAAATATAAACCCAAAATGGCATTTATATAGAAAAATGTACCAAATAAATCTCTGTTTATAGAAATCTATTAACCCTCTGTGGAACCGTGTGACTTAAAAGTTACAAACTGATGTATCTATATTTTAAAAAATTAATTTTCTTTAGTTATTACTGCACTATTAAATTCGATTACTGTATTATTGCAGTGACACCACGATCCGTTTGTAGCAATTATTAGTTTAAAAATTTTTAAATCAAAGTGAAAAACTCTAATCAATCGTAATTTTTTTTCCAATAAGCAGACAAAATTCGGGCTATAGAGAGTTAAACATCTTTAAAATTGTAAGATTTATATTGAGAGTTAGGAATTGGTCCAGTGACGAAATGACGTCAAATAGATGTTAAATCGTGTGAGAAATATTTGTTTTGGAATTTAAATGAGGACGCTTTTTTTTTATTTTGTCGGATATCGAAAGAAAGCCGTGTAAGTAAGGTAATGGTAGGATCAATTGATTAAGATGGCGTTAACGGTTGCCGCGCTCATATTTGTCCAAAAGGTCACCGATTTCTCATCGATTAGCGATTAAATTATTAGTTGAGAAGATGACATTTTTAACGGTTGTTGCACAGTAACGGGCGGCTTAATGTCTTCGAGTACCCGCTATTAAATCGCGAAATAAACCGAACGAGGCCGTCGGGAGTTTGTACAACTCTAAGACATACACCGTGTTGACATTTTCGTGTTACACCGGCTTCGATTATTTTATTCCGAGACCCGTGCTCTTCGATTTTTGTAGAAGCTATGTATATCTTTGTTTTGAAAAAATTTAATTATCGCATACTGTGTTTAGAAAAATGTAGGGATACTAATAGGACTTTAAATTGAACCAAGAACATTTTAAAAGAAAAAAGAAAAATAGCACTGATGTTGAATTTCTGTCATTTTTATTTTCTTTTATACATACTCTATTTAATACATATACAATAATTTACTCAATTATCACGAGCCATCAATGGTAAATTAACCACAGTAATATGCTTAATATGCAACAATTAGAAAAGAAAAAAAATTATTTATGCTGAATTTCTGTTGTTCCAATTTTCTTTAATATGAAAATATAATAAATAATATTTTTAACCGACGCATGAAAATTTGACGTCCTTTAATTATCACGAGCCATCAATAGCCCACAGTGATACAATTATTATGCAATAATTAGAAAAGAAAAAAATTATTTACGCTAAATTTCTGTCATTCTAATTTTCTTTACTATAAAAATACAGTGAATAATATTTTTATGCAACGCATGAAAATTTTATATCAACCAACTATCACGAGCCATAAATGGCCCACAGTAATACACTTATTACGCAATAATTAGAAAAGAAAAAAAATTATTTACGCTAAATTTCTGTCATTCTATTTTAATTCACTATAAAAATACAGTGAATAATATTTTTATCCAACGCATGAAAATTTGACGTCAGCCAATTATCACGAGCCATCAATGGCCCACGTGGAACAGAACGTGTTAATAAGAACGGGCTAGTTTCTCAGCGAGGAAGAGCATAGAAAAGAAAGAGTTTATCGCGGCCAGGCGCGACGCAATGCATATCGCATCAGCTGTTTCTCGACCTCCTTTTGGAGCGTCCCTCGAGCGAAATTCGTCTACCGCTCTAAGTATAGCAGCCGCTGCCGTAATCTCCGGACGCGTGCACATCGTTGACCGAATCTACGAATGGCAATAGTTGCGGGTATGCTTGTCCCTGTGAGCTGGCTAGAGAAAAGGAGGACGAAGAAAGAATCGCGTACCTGGTGCACCGACTCGAATTAAAGTTGCACCAGTCGGCCATGAAATTCTTTCGAGGAATGTTTATAAATAGTTCCAATGAAAAGTAAAGCGAGCTAAAAGGTTTCGTTAATGAAACGAATCGAGCCGATCGGCTCTCGAGTCGCAAGGTGAATTAAAAAACAAAGGAAAATATTTAAAACTCCTCTGCCGCTCTTCGCCGATTTGTCTTAACCTCTCGAACGGTAATTAAATTTATTTCATTCCTTTTAAATCGATATCTAATAAACGAACCAAGAAAAAGACGATAAAAATTTATTAACCCATTGCACTCCGCTGGCGCCGCAATGGCGACGCGCGTGATTCTCTTCGGAGGTTAAGTTTTTAGTTAATTTTCGCATTTTCTTAAACATTTAATTTCTCTTATCTCAAAATAAATCAGATCAACCAACCATATAAAACATTTTCCTTTCCGTTCGAAATAATAACAGCGTTCACGATATTCCTGTGAAACTTAAAGCAAAAACCGTGTGGCTGTTGAAAATAACAGAAAAAAAAAGTAAAAAAAAAAGATTAAATTCATATACATGAATATCCTTCGAGAGTCTAAAAAATAGAAATAGCTTTCTCAGAGCTTTGACCACACTTCTCGACACGTGATTATCAATTTGGAGCAACTAATACAGCGCGATAAGTGGAGCATCGGACAAAGCCGGCCATTTTAAAATTTCGCAGCGAAGCAACGGACCGATTAACTCGTCGTTGCTCGTATTTTACCAACTAAATACAACCGAACGAAACAATGCAGCTTACGTACAATACATCCGACCCGTTTAAATCCGCTTAAGATTAATCCGACGATAAGAGTCGGTTAAAAGATGGTCGGTGAGACGAGCTAAACTCGTAATCAAAGTAAACGCGGAGGAAGCTCGAAGCAGTAGGTGTTTACCAGCTAGTCATTCAAGCATTTCACTATCGATCACGGCTGAAAGCGTTTCCGATGCATAACTAGAGCAACGACATAATTCTCCGGATGAAAAAGAGGCTCACGCGACGAGACGCGCGCGCGAACCGATTGGATGAGCGGGCCCGTTCGCGGGCCAACGTTTTTCTTTTTCTCTTTTTTTTTTCTTTTTTTTTCTTCCTTCTCAAAAGGGAAGAAAGCACGTGGGAGTGATAGGTGGCGAGTAGAATAGACGGGTTGGAAGGTCGGCGAAAGAAGCGGAGAGCGGATCTAGAGCCCAGAGGGAGAGGCGAGAGAGGGAAAGAGAAAGATCGACGCTGCGAGTAAAAAGTGGAAAGGGAAGGAAGAGGGAGGCGGTGAAAACGTGACGTTCTATCTCCTCGGTTCGCGAGAGACTGAAGAGGCGCGCAAGCGCGTTCGCTGGTTCAAAGAGGATCGAGGCGGAGTGAGAAAAGAAGCGGGAAAGACAAAGAGTGGGAGAGGGACGGATCGCGGGAGGGCGCAGAGAAAAGCAAAAGATAAAGTTTCAACCGGTGATAAAGAAAGACAGAGTCGATCGAGGAAACGGGATGGAAATTAGCGAGGGACACAACAACGTTGGACACACAGAAGGAAAAAAGGCTCACGGGAGGACGAACAGAGGGAGCGGAAACGTGTGTGTGGGGGGTTTAGAGAGGGCGCGTATACGATGTTGTCGAAGGTGAGAGAAAGAAAGAGGTAAATGAAAGAAAGAAAGGCAAAGGAAAGGAAAGGAAAGGAGAAGCGCGCAGGGGTTCTGTGTAACTCTCGCTCCATTCTTACGTATTACGTGCACGAGCACGAGCTGAGCCTTGTATTACACCATTACCGTGACAAAGAAGCCCTCTATTCATCCTCATCCGTGCGACGAGGATGAGAATAAATGGTATAGAGCGGTTTTGCCATTATCAGTGTGTCGGTTCGTACGTGTGCACACAACGAAACACAACAGACGTGTGCGCGCGGCTAGACGCAGAAACGAGAAAGAAAAGATGAAAAACAGAGAGAAAGAGAAAAGTAGATGTNTATACAATAATTTACTCAATTATCACGAGCCATCAATGGTAAATTAACCACAGTAATATGCTTAATATGCAACAATTAGAAAAGAAAAAAAATTATTTATGCTGAATTTCTGTCGTTCCAGTTTTCTTTACNGAGAGAGAGAGAGAGAGAGATGGAGAGTGAGACAAGAAAAGAAGACAGACCTCGTCTGTACTCTTATCGTTACGACGGTTTCGTGCATGTGCATCGTGACACACAAACACGTTGGGTTCCACACGTGAATCGAGGCACTGGTACATACACGCGCGCGCGCAACATCGTTGAAACATGAACGTACACGGAAGGAGCAACACCTCACAAACGAGGCCTAGGCAAGAGAGCTATTTGTAATGTAATAGTGAGAGCACCAGTGGGGAAAGGGAGAGTGGAGGAAGGTGGTGGTAGGTGGAGGGGTCGATGGTGGGAGGAAAGAGTAAACGTTGGAAAGAGATAGTCAGAGGGAGAGCGTGTAAGAGAGGAAGAGAGAAGGGAATAGGTGCCACTCGACGAGGAACCAATACTACGGTCCCTTTACAAACCAACT
Source organism: Ctenoplectra terminalis (assembly GCA_019453375.1). Classification (NCBI taxonomy): domain Eukaryota; kingdom Metazoa; phylum Arthropoda; class Insecta; order Hymenoptera; family Apidae; genus Ctenoplectra; species Ctenoplectra terminalis. The sequence continues at coordinate 93,229 of SMSQ01019994.1, read as the reverse complement.
CACGAGGCTCGCGAGGCCTCCTCTCTAGCGTGAGTATTCCGCTGGGAGTTCTCGAGAGAGAGAGAACCGTGCTTTTCGGACCCTCAACCCTTTCTGGGCTCGCCTGTAAGCCACGGGGCCCACCTGGCCTCTTCTCTACCACCACCGGCCCAACGTCACCACTACCACCGTTAACGTTATCGTCACTGTCACCGTGCTTGCCACGCTCCGATCGCGTTTGATGGTATACAAGCGTTTTCGAGCGGTATTCGTGCACCACCACTACCAACGAATCGCATCAACCACCACCATCGTCACCACCGCCACCACCACCACCACCACCACCACGGTCTCTCGCCGACTGCCCGGTCTACCTCTCTCCGCGTTTACCTAGGACCAGACAGAGAAAGAGAGAGAGAGAAAGAGTGAAATACCGTACATCGAACGGAGATAGAGGTGAACGGAGAGAAAGAGAGGGAGAAAGAGGGAAAGAGAGAGAGAAATAAAGGGGGAGAGAGAGAGAGAGAGGTATAGAGAGAGAGTGAGCACCACCACGTAGAGAGAGAGAGGGAGGAAAAGAGAGAGAGAGGAAGAGAGAGAGGTAAAGAGTAAGAGAGGGTCTCGGGTTTGCGCAAAAGTTACGACGGAGCGAGGAGCAGTGAGACACACCGCGGAGACCGGAAGAGACCCTCTCTCCCTGAAGAAGTCCTCCGGCGAAGTGAGAAAGAGAGAGAGATCGCGCGCGAAAAACATACATCGCTGTCGATCGAGTGTGTCGTCCCTTGTGTAAATGTGCATGTGTGAAGCGTGTGTGTTGTGCGACAAATTTCGTGAAAGCCGATGACAACATTGTCAACGTCGTTCCTGTCGTCGTTGTGCCCGTAGCCGTTGTCGTGGTCGTGGTCGTGGTCGTGGTCGTGGTCGTGGTCGTGTCGCCGTTTGTCGTTCATCGCCGCGAGTCTTCGTCGGGAGGCCACGTGGCCTCTGGTTGCCTCTTTCTTCCGGGTTCCCATGGGAGTGTGTCGACTCGATCGGACACTGTTCGCGCGGTGAATTTCTTCGATCGTTTTTTTTCTCTTTTGTTTTCTCGTTGTTTTTTCTTTATTTTTTTTCTTCTTCCTCTTCGTTTCTTTTCTCTTCATCTCTTCTCTCTTCATCCTGAGTGATATCTCGAAACGGCCCGGCACGGCGTCGCTCTTATCAGCGCGATCCGAGTGCGCGTTCTTGCCGAACGAAAACACCGGACACGTGCTCATCCGCACGTGCTTTCGTCGACGCACGTGCTCTTTTAGTCAAGTCCGGCTGCATATTCGACGAGCTTTTTTTCGGAGCACCGGAGGAATGCAAACAGCGTGAAACGATCAACGGCGGTGTTCCATCGGTTTCGACGGCTTTCGAAAAAAAAAATAATAATAATCGGAGTTGATCGAGGGCCGATTCAAAGGGAAATCGTCGATCAGGAAAATCGTGGAACTGTAAAAAGGTAGCAGGAGAGAGAGGAAGAGAAAGGGTGAAAGAAGAGGTAGGAAAGAACGAAAGGAGGAAAAGAAGAAGCTTCGAAGCAAAGAGCGAGACTCGAGTGCTCGGTTGCCGCTTACGTACCAAGCAAGAGCAGGCTGCGTTGTGTAAGAGCTGAAAGTAAAAGTTGAAACCGCCGAGTTGGGCTCGCGGGAGCGCGTGCGGAGCGCGCTAAAATCCGATCCTGTCTCGTAGGCTGGGCATAGCCGAATATCTCTGCCTCTCTCTCTCTGTCTTTCTCTCGCCGGCTTTCGGATTTGGTCCCACCTTCGAGCTGTTTCTCTTGGACGTGTCTCCTAAGCGAGAGCCGATCGCGGGCACCATTCCCGCGGAAAGAACACGGTGATTGTCGGGAACTCGGACTCGTTGTAACGGTGGCACGAAATGAAACGAAACGGAACCAGACGAAACGGTGAACGAGAGCAAGAAATTAAGTGTCCAATTGTGTAACAACATTTTTTCTAGTCCGTTGCTTCGCCGATATCTGTGTCCAATCTCGACCCCTCGCCGGAACGACCTGTGTGCACGGTGACGTACCGTCATTGGATCTATCGCGACGAAAAACAGGTGAAAGAGCGCCGCATACGGTGGACGCGCGTTCCCTCGCAAACGTTCCACCGAGCTCGATTCACGATCGTCGACCGTGTTTACGCGTCGACGAGGAAAGCGATGGAAATGATCGTTCCTTTATGCCTGCTCGTGTCGTGCGCTACGAAACGCGAGTGTTCAAGGTCGCAGCTCGTGTCCCACCGGTAACCCGCTTCCGGGACGAAGAGGACAGCAAGATCCATCGTACCAGCCGCGTGGAGCAAACCTTTGCCCGATTTCGTGGTAGAATTCGAGCCCGTCTGTTGATACCTCGATCGAGTCCCGCTCGCTTCTACCGCGCCGCCGCCGCCGCCGCCGCCGCCGCCGCCGTTGCCGCCGCCACCGCTGCCGCGTCCGGGCTACAGAAGTTTCGTAAAACGGATTACAAAACCAGAAGAGAAAGGAGACAGAGAAAGGGAGAGGCAGAGAGGAAGAAGAGAATCAAGTGGAAGAAGGAGAGAGAAATAGCGGTGATCCGCCGCAGGAAATTGTAAGGCAACGATACGCAGTGGAGATACGGTGTTCGAGCACGAGTTTCTGGATCGTCCCGAGGGTGGACGACGACGAAGCGGCCGGCAGTGCCGGAGTCGTGAAAGAAGAAGTCGTCTGGGCACAGGAACGGGGAGAAAGAGGAAAAGGACGGAGAGGTCTCTCTGTCGAGGACACCAGTAGCGGAGGACAAGTTTGAAAGACGATCCGGATGTGGCTGAATCGACTCGTTATCTTTCTCAGCCCTGACCAGACCGCGCACTTTTCTAATCGTCCAACTCTGTTTCGCCCTTCCGTGGCAGCTGTATTTTTCATCGCCGTTCAACCGCGTCTCTTCGATCGGTAATACGTCTTTCACGCAGCCGATCACCGATACCGAGAGACGTGCGTCGATCTCTCTTACAATAAGATCTCGGGGAGCTCGTGAACGCTCGAGACACGCGGCCGAGCGGAATTAAAAGTGCGCTTAAAAAGGTTAGCGGGATAAAAAAGGCGCGCGCGCGAAAGGATAAGAGAAAGGAATAGGAGCCACCTCCGAGTCCTTGAGAGTACCCAACGGGTAAAAGTGCCGCGCTCGGAGCCAGCCGGTTGACCCTGGGCAGCCAACGGAGCAGACCCCGTTGGAAAAAAGTTCTCCACGTCGTTGTCGTCGTCGTCCCCGTCGTCGTCGTCATCGCCGTCACTGTCGTCATCGTCGTCACCAGTCGTTGCCTTCGTCGTCAACTGTGATCATAGTTAATCGTGGCCCGGGTGTACAACGTTGTTCCATTGTTTACCACGATCCACGTTTTAGGGTGTCGTGCGAGACGAGTCAACGGTAACCCGAATCAACGCCCTTCTCGGATGAGATCACGTGGCGTAATATGTGGTAGACGTGAAATCTGGAGAACGTCGAGGAGCAGCTCGAGAAGAATACCGGTGAATTCGTATAATCTTGTTGTTTCGTTGGTTGCCATCGAGTTTACTGGCAACACCAAGAACTTCGACTTGTCAACCGGCGATCGATGATTCGCAGAAATCGGTTCGTCGATATCTCCTTTCACGTATCGTGACTATGTGGACGTGTTTGTTGAGTGTGAAGTGATTCAGTGCCAGCTTCGATATTGTCCCCGAGATCATTCTTTTCTCTCTTTTTTCTTTTTTTCCTTTTTTTTTTTTTTTTTTTTTCTTTTTCTTCATCCTTCCTCTGGCTCGCCGAGACGCGACGTTTAGTTAATGTTCGACCGTTTCGTCCGCGTTCCTCTGCGACGTGCTGCGATCTGTTTCTCGTGCCGGTGGTATTACATGCTCCGGTATATCAATGTATGTCACGTGTCTGTACCGTCGTCCTCGTCGCCGCTATCACGGGATTTCGGGTCGTCGGCTCGTGGAGATGCTTCGTGACTCTTCGAGAGAGTCTTAAGGGAAATAACGCCGTTCGCCGATCGCTTTCTTTGGATACCATCGATATTGGATAAAGTGCGGACGAACAAAACGACAAGGTGAGAACATTCGATCGCATTAATTAACGTCTTGTGTTACGATTTTTTTTTTCAGCGTCACTGTCTTAACGCCCAATGCAAAGAATCGAGATACGAGAAACTCGTATTTCCTAATCTCCAATCTGATTAATTCAAATTACGGTTTGATTCGAAATTAACACTAAACCTACCGACGATTAAACTATACCTGCTTGTATCAAAGAAATTACAATAATAGATACTTGGAAAAATACACAATGCTAGAGAAACAAATCTTTGACCATATATTTTACGGAAAATCCCCCAAAAATATTCAAAAGTGCGCCGTTAATAATTTATAAAATTTGGAGAAGAAATTACGAAACGGTCGTTTGACCGCTTTGGTAGGTTTAGTGTTAAACCTTGTTAGAAATGCAGCGTATCTTATTCGTTATCTTATTCGCTATATCGTTAATAGAAAAATCGGTCTGTATCCGAGTTTCTTCGTCATCGAGGCTTACGATTCCTAAACAGTTAGCATTCTGATAGAGCCGCGACGATTTAAATATATCGGGAAGCGATTTCGCTGTCCAAACAGAAGGATTCAACCGCGATGCATCGTGTAATTTCTGTGTATCTCATTGTCGCGTACAATTGATAAGTTAGTCTCTCCGTACGTACGTACGACACCAATGATGCAGCTGATAATATTTGCATGAAACTCGTACAGAACGTGACGACTCGTAGCACGAGCTCGCGTGCAATTGCGAGCACGCGAGGCGAAGATGTTGTTGAAAATGAATTTCAACGAGCTCGAGATGCTTTCTCAATTTCTTTCTTTCGTTTTCTTCTTCTTTTTTCTTTTTTTTTTTTTCTTTCTCTCAACTTGCTTCGCGTCACTTGACACGGCTCTTTGGCGCACCGTTTCATCGGTGAAACTGCGAACGATAATGAGGAAATTACCGGTGCAGTGAACCAACATTCCGTACGATTGGATACAAGAGGCTGTGTAAATTAAAGTAGCAACGTAATTGGAAGCAAAAACGATCGCGAGCACTAACGCACCTAGAGACAGGTAGATAGATTGCAATGAACCGCACTGACAATGAGAAAATATGATCGAGTGAGTTGTAGAACAAATTGCGCGACTATTGACTCCGCGAAAGTAATTCTTGCTTCTATCCAGGAGCATGTAGCGCCGAATAATGACGAGTGTTTTTCGGCTAAGTGAAAATTGAAACGGTACCGACTTTTAATCCTTTCTTAGCCGATGCTTCGATAGCTGCACGATGGACGGGCGCAATGACTTTGTTTCTTATAGAAGTGAAAAGGGAATTCTTGTTCGGAATATCACAAATATAGATAAAATGATATATTTATGAATATAACATAGTAAGATAGACGGAGGCGAATCGAATTAACACTAAAACCACCTGTAATTTCTCGTAAAAATTCTATAAATTTACAAGGATTCAGTTTGGCCAATTTTTCGTGATTTTCTGTGAAAAATATAGGTGAAGATTTATTCTCCTTACTTTACGTATTTTTTAGAATATCTATCATCTTTATTTCTTTGAATATAAATAGATCTGTTTTAATCGTCGGTAGGTTTAGTGTTAAAATAAGAACTTCGTCAAAAGATTCTTAAGTTTAAAAAATTTGTTTATCATTGATTTTTGAATTAAACGGGTATTAAGGATCTTGTAATTTTCTGTGGAAAGAAAATTATCCGATTCGTTTATCTTATTATGCAATATTTATTATATTGAAAAGTAGTTTGCATTTAACATTGTAATTAGCGAAGATTAAAGTACACGTCCAATTCTGTTTTAACGTGTCCAGACAGAAAAATTCCACTTTCTTTTTCCACGATTTATTTTTATTTAATTTTCCGATGTATATTTTCATATACTTCTGCAATTTTTGTAAAATAAGAGTATCCGCAGAAATAACATTTAAGATCGTAACAATAATTTTTATACGATTTATCGTACAATTTTTCCTCATTTTTTACGTCCAGTATCAATCATCTATTTTTACATAGACACGTCTTATTTTACACGAATTTTACCTATCGTGTGAAAACAGAACCGGGTGTACTTACTTTCACCGAATAAATAAAAATGAAGAGCACACGAAACAAAAATGGATGCAAGGGAGACAAACCTTTATTCATATTATTTATAAAAAATCGGAAAAAAATTGGAAAAAAACTGGAAAAGAACTGGAAAAAAAATCCTCAAAAATATATTACAATATATTTATAAAAATTCTATAAGAAATTACGAATCGGTCACTCTAAGAACTTCTGATGGTTCCGCTGTTAAAATTATTATATTTTGTTAAGCTTCTCGCATTTCGCGCTACACTCGTTACACTTCACGCGTTTCGTTTAGTTGTAATATTTAAGCGGCGAAAACTGTCGACTCGAAACGACCCTGTATCCGCCTGGACGAGGGTTAAAGATACTCGCTCCTCCGGACGAGCAGCGTTTCAGTCTAAAAAAGAAATAACAATTTCACCGCCGTCGTCGCTCTCGTTGTCCTCGCTGTTTATTGGCCATTGTCGTCCTTCGTTAATATCATCGTAATCTTCAGAAAACTTTCGAATAGACTCGCTGGCTCGTTCGCATAACGACGCGACAACTTCTTCTGAACGTACAATTCAAGTTCAGGTGTACCATGGTCGCGTATGAACGTTGGTTGCGCAACTGTTTTTAAGGGAAAAAAGAAGAAAAAAAAAAAAAAAAAAGAAAAAGAAGGAGGAGGGACTCGCGAGTTCTATGTGGTCATCAATGGCTCGCGATGACGGATCGTAAAGAAAAAGCGATCTCGAGTCAAGGTCGGGCTCGTCGAAAGGCGTCTTTACGTTCGCCATTTCGTATTCATGTGGCCATTATCTGCCGGATATATTTATGTTGCGCTCTCGCATAGTCAGTGCATATAGAACTTGCATCCACGCAAATATTCCGATGCAAACAGAAATTACGGTCAAGTTTGAAAGGTGAACCAGTCGAAATTCCGGGTTAACTTTGCTTATGTTTTTTACCGACACGTCGGCCGTGCATTCTTTTCCCGGTTTTAGCGAGAAAAAATTCTATCGCCTAAGAGACGAGCCGTTCTTCTATAAAATCCTTTCTTTTTTTTAGGTAAATGATTGGTAAATGATACGAGATTTTCCGCGTAATTGGGCTGTGTCGTAGCGTTAGAGCGTTGGAAGATTGAAGGAAATTTAATTGGAAGAAAATTAGATGGTTTTTGGCGATGCGTCACGTGATGTATCTGTCTTCTTGGAGTGTGGAGGCGTTTCACAGATTCTAAGATCACCTCTATTTTTATAAATGGAACTATACATTTTTTTGTTTACCTGCTGTTTGAGACAGTTTTTAATTTTATGGGAAAATGTACTGAGGTACTTGGGTTAAGAAATGTTTTAACTTCAATTTTTTGATGCTATATCATGTTTTTGACTAAACTTTTTATTGGTGTATGAAAACTGAAGTTAAAATATCATTTTTTTGACGCGTGTACATTTTTTGCAGAGAATCAAGAAGGGCGTCGAATAGCGTATAAGTGTACAGTTCTGTTTGATAAAATATAGGTCATCTTGGATTCTTTGAAACGCCTCCATATTTGGAGAATGCAAGATAGAAAGAATTTTTTTTACTGAAAATTCTATATCTTTCTTATAGGATAGAAAAAATTGTTTATAATGAAAATTCTATATCTTTTCTACAAGATAGAAAAAAAAAGTTTGTAATGAAAATTCTATATCTTTTTTACAAGATAGAAGATCAAAGTCTATAATGAAAATTCTATATCTTTTCTACAAGATAGAAAAAATGTTTTTTAATGAAAATTCTATATCTTTTCTACGAGATAGAAAAAAATTGTTTCTAATCAAAATTCTATATTTTTTCTACCTTTTATTGTTCAAAAATGGAGGCGTTTCAAAGATTCCAAGATAACCTATATTTTTTCAAACAGAACTATACATTTCGTTTTCCGCCAACCAACGCATCTTTTTATTCCCTAAAAAAAAGATACTATGGTCAAAAAAATGATATTTTAATTAGTTTTCGTAAGTACCGGTAAAAGCGTGCAATTGTTCCTAACAAAAATCGTTTCTATCTTTCAACGTTTTAACGCTACGACTTGGTCCACTCGGACACCCTGTATATACAATTGACCCTTTCGTCGTGTCTCGGAATACAATTTTCATCTCCGTTTACAGTGAAATATTCACATTCGAACGACTCGATTAAAAAAAAAGAAACAACGTAAAGAATCTTTACTTTCACGATGTTATTTCCTGGACAAATAACCCACGCGATTGCGTGACTCGCAGTGTTTAAAAGTACTCTTATCGATAAAATCGTGTATTTCTGTGTGTAGCTCAAAATAGGAAATATTTTACGATGCGATACACGATAACGCTCCAGATTATAGTAGAATGGATAGCCGAAGACGAGTTTGGTCCCATTAAGATAATACGATCAGAGCTCTTTGGAGAGAAAATATTTTCATTGGAATTGAGATAACCGGCGTGCTCAGGCCGGTAACAGGCATATTTGCGAATAATTAATTAACGAATTAAACCAACAGGTAAACGGACGTTCAACGATGGTTAAACATTTATGGCCGGGAGGGAGAGCGTCGATTTAAATAACTGTCGCGTACCTTTCGAGCACCTGTTTCCATCGAGTAAATAGTAACGTTCGAGCACGAATCCCGATCACTTTTATCCACGTTACGTGGCCATTGATTAGCGGACAGTTGATTCATTATAGAAGCCAATCGTGCCTCGTAAACGATTAATTAACGAGAGGCTGGTAATGAGTATCGGGTGTTCGGTTGGTTACGATATCTGTTCGAAAACAATGTCGCATGCCTCTTAGGCCTGTCGATATCGATCAATTCAGATGATCGATACACAACTGACTAAATCGATCGTGAATCATGTCCAATTGATCTTACGTAAGAGGAGTTTACGTTTCTTCTCGTAATCACGATCGGCAGGTAGATCGTGCATTTCCTATTTCGCCGTTCGTCGATCGTTTCATGAATTCTGATCGATTTCGTTCACGTTTGAATCAATGAATAATAAACAATATTTATCTCTCGATCAAACGTTTTCGAACAATTTTCGATGCTTGCCGTGATATTTTATGTTAACATTTTACCACGAGTTTCACGGTCTCGAGTGAGGAGGGGGTTGGAAACGAGCAAAACTGCAACGAGCAGGATTATCGCTGCACAGAAATGTTCACAGCTGATAGCAGAAAAAAACTTGATTATCGCGAACCGATTGTAACTAATATAGGTGCCGCGAGATAACTATAATCACCAACAGGCACAGTGTGGTACATACCGGGTGTATATTTAACTCGATTGCATTTTTTTTCCTTTTTTTTTTTTTTTTTTCTTTCTTTTTTTCTTTTTTTTCTCTTTTTTTCTCTCTCTCTCTCTCGTGTTAAACGCTACGGAGATACGGCGTGGCAATAATAACATCCGGCAAAACATGGATGCATAAACATATTACCTTCAAACGGTCTTGTGATCTGGTATGATATTATTATTGGTCTGAAAAGCGATCGCGAGCATGCAAACCTTTCCCACAACGAGTACACGGTCGTAAATCCTAGGTGGATCTATTGTATAAGCGAAATTTATTATCAGCAACACTGTTTTTCAACAACTTCCTATTGTTTATCGTGTAAACGAGTTTTAATGGATGAATACAGGGAACATTGGCGAACCAAGATGGCGGTGCGTCGTTCTTGGTAATTTCTTTAGCTTAAAAAAATATTTCTCAGACATTTTGTATTATTCAGCGCATAAGAAAGTTTAATCGTTAGCAATTTACTTGAAAGAATTGCGGTATGTATTGTTTAGCACGTAGAAGATTTAATGAACGGAAAGAGGAAAGATTAGCGAACCAAGATGGCGTCACGCTATCCTCGGTAATTTCTTCAATTCGGTTAGAAGAATATTTCTCGCCGATTTTATATTGTTTAGAGTATAAAAAAAAAAATTTAACGAAGGAAAGGAAGGATTGGAGAATCGAGATAGCGGTACCTCATCCTCTGGAATTTCTTTAATTTCTTTCGAAGAATATTTCTCGGTCGTTTTGCGTTATTTCGCGTGTAAAACAGAATTTAACGAAGGAAAGGAAGAAAGATTGGAGAATGAAGAATTCCGGTACGCAATCATCGGTAGATTTAAAAGAACAGCAATACGTATTGTTCGGCGTACAAAAAATCTAATCGACGAAAACAGGAAAGATTGGCGAACCAAGAAGACGGTACGCCATTCTCGGTAACTTTTTTAATTTCCTTAGAAGAATATTTCTCGCCGCTTTTACATTGTTTAGCGTGTAAAGAAAATGTAATGAAGGAAAGGAAGAAGGATCCGAGAATCAAGATAATGATACCTCATCCTCGGTAACTTCTTTAATCTCTTCGGAACAATATTTCTCGATCATCTGATGTTATACCGCGTGTAAAAAAGATTTAACGCTAAACCTACCAAGAAATTAAAAAAAAGAAACAAAAATGATAGATACTCTGAAAAATATCTAACGAAAGAGAAACAAATCTTTACCTATATTTCTCACAGAAAATAACCCAAACTAACCTAAAAATTGTCCATACTGACTCATTCTAAATTTATAGAATTTCTACGAGAAATCATAAGCCGGTCATTTTGACCACTTCCATAGTTCTATTAATTTTAACGTAAGAAACAAAGAAAGATCAACGAATCATAAATTTCTATACTCAATCCTCGGCAAATTTAAAAGAACAGCAATACGTATCGTGCAGCGTATAAAAAACAATTTAACCGTTTAAGTGCGCAGTGTTGTGCCAGAAATTTTGCGCTATATGCAAAAAAGGACTTCATTGAATTTGTGCAACAAAACACTTGTAATAAGTGAGAATAAAAAATATTTTTGTTGATAAAAACTACTTTTTATATAATAATCGGAGTAAAGTACTATCGCTTCTATTATTTCTCACAAAAAAAAAACTACGCATTTTATTCCGCACTTTTACCATATATACAAAATTTTTCAGCACTCAAACGGTTAACCAACGAGAATAGAGAAGATTCATAAATCATAATTTTCATAAATCATAAATTTCTGTACTCAATCATCGGCAAATTTAACACGTTGACTGCCGCGCCGAAATCACATGCTCAGGACGCCATGGCTCAGGACGTCACACCGGTAGATAGAAGATTGGACAAAAATTAATCTCATTTCTGATCTTCCAATAAAAATTTTTAATTATTGAATAGTGCACACTTTATTTCAAAGTATTCTCCAATAGCGATGATGATGCTAAAAATTCGTTAACCATCAATGCTCACTTAATTTTAAAAATTATAAACATTTGAAGCACTCTGATCACCGATGACCACCGTGGCGCTACAGAAGAACAAATCTCCGGTCACATATGACCACTGTGGCAGTCAACGTGTTAAAAGAACAGCAATACGTATCGCGCAGCGTATAGAAAAACAATTGAACCAGCGAGGACAGAGAAAATCGCGGAATCATGATTTTCTGTACTCAATCATCGGCAAATTTAAAAGAACAGCGATACGTATCGCGCAGCAATATGAAAAAACAATTAAATCAAGGAGAACAGAGAAAATCACGGAATCATGATTTTCTGTACTCAATCATCGGCAAGTTTAAAAGAACAGCAATACGTATCGCGCAGCGTATAAAAAAACAATTGAACCAACGAGAACAGAGAAAATCACGGAATCATGATTTTTTGTACTCAATCATCGGCAAATTTAAAAGAACAGCAATACGTATCGCGCAGCAATATAAAAAAACAATTGAACCAACGAGAACATAGAAGATCGCACCCATAGGGTACTGGAATTTTTTGGACGCATAAACCTGCTAAATTCGCTATAACTAAAATGTATTATCTCACTTTCGAAAACATTGTAACATTGTAATAGCCATTCATGTATCGCTTAGTGGTCACTAACGACTTCAATGTTAATGTGACCACTCTAAAATAAACTCTTAACACTGTGCCATCCGGCGACACCAGAGTGGTGTCGTTCGCAACGTATCGTTTGCATTCCGTTGGTGATCTGCGGTGCTCCGATGCTGTTTTACTCAAGTGGAATAAGTTACATATATCGGCAAGTGTTTTTTTTTATAACCNCTAAATTCGCTATAACTAAAATGTATTATCTCACTTTCGAAAACATTGTAACATTGTAATAGCCATTCATGTATCGCTTAGTGGTCACTAACGACTTCAATGTTAATGTGACCACTCTAAAATAAACTCTTAACACTGTGCCATCCGGCGACACCAGAGTGGTGTCGTTCGCAACGTATCGTTTGCATTCCGTTGGTGATCTGCGGTGTTCCGATGCTGTTTTACTCAAGTGGAATAAGTTACATACGTCGGCAAGTGTTTTTTTTATAACCACCTGTACCCTAATGTGAGATTAGTAAAACTTGAAATTTATTATCTCCCAATAACCGCGAAAACAGCCGGCGACAAGCGAAGTAACAGAATTAGTGCTACCGGCGTCGAGCGAAGAAATATTTAGAAACATTGCGGACGGCAAAGTGTTAATAAAAAAAGAAAATGATCGCCGAATCAAGAATGGCGGTACGCGATCCTCGAGCAATCTGTTTAAAAGAATGCCGGCTTTCCTACACGGCTTGATGGCGTGCCGCGAACATTTTCACCTTCCACGGTCCGCCTGCGGTTGCTTCCTTCTCAGACGTTTCTTCGTCGACGATAAGACGGTTATTAAGACGCGGTCTCGAGACCGAGGGGCCTCGGATTGGTCGAACGTTTCGATGTGTAGGGCACGTTAAATGAAGTTGCAATTAAGAGAGCTAAAAGCTGCGCGGCTGACTATGCTTCTCAAGGCCTCGGGCCTCGCCAGAGCGTACTTCCGCTTCTGATTAGCTTCCTCTTTTCCCACATCGTCCTCGCCGTTTTCTCGCTCTCTCCCTCTTCCCCTTTTTCCCCTGTCCTCTCACCGCTGTTCTTTCTCTTTCCTTTTTTCCAACTCTTTTTTTTTTTACACCGTTTCCCCTTCGCATCTCTCCTTGGTCTCTCTCTCTCTCTCTCTATCTTTCCCTCTTTCTCTTTTTTCTTTCACTCGCCCTATCTCTCTTGCGCCTCTTCTTTATCTCCACCGGTCTTATCTCGAACCGTGGGAATTCGCGCGTGCGATTCGCGCCGCGAGAGAGAGGAAGTTCTTAGTCTCGTTCTTCAGCCATCGTTTCTGCTTTTGCATCTTGATAATCGGCCCTTGGTGCACCATTGGTCATGGACATTGGCCGCGTTGGATTGTCGTTTCTTATGGTTTCACGGTGTGCTCGCGAGCCTCGCCTAACTCCAATCTTTCGACTCGTAATTCGTTTTACCGTATTATGGTTCGACTTCTAACGCGTTAACCCTCTATAGCTAGAATTTTGTGCGCTTATCGGAGAAAAGATTAAGAGTGATTACAGTTTTTCACTTTGGTTTGAAAATGTGTAATTTGAAAATAGATTTCTATAAGCAGAGATTTATTTGGTACATTTTTCTATATAAATTTCACTTTGAGTTTATATTTTCCGCGCGCATGATTGTTAAGTTTAACACTAGAACTACCAAAGTGGTCAAAATGACCCGTTCGTAATTATTCACAGAAATTTTGTAAACTAATTAACCCTCTATGGCCCGAGTGTGCTTATTGGAGAAAAGATTACGTTTGATTACGGTTTTTCACTTTGGTTTGAAAATGTGTAAGTTGAAAATAGATCTCTATAAGCAGAGATTTATTTAGTACATTTTTCTATATAAATTTCACTTTGAGTTTATATTTTCCGCGCGCATGATTGTTAAGTTTAACAGTAGAACTACCAAAGTGGTCAAAATGATCCGTTCGTAATTATTCACAGAAATTTTGTAAACTAATTAACCCTCTATGGCCCGAGTGTGCTTATTGGAGAAAAGATTACGTTTGATTACGGTTTTTCACTTTGGTTTGAAAATGTGTAAGTTGAAAATAGATCTCTATAAGCAAAGATTTATTTAGTACATTTTTCTATATAAATTTCACTTTGAGTTTATATTTTCCGCGCGCATGATTGTTAAGTTTAACAGTAGAACTACCAAAGTGGTCAAAATGACCCGTTCGTAATTATTCACAGAAATTTTGTAAATTAATTAACCCTCTAGGCCCGAGAGTGCTTATTGGAGAAAAGATTACGGTTGATTACAGTTTTTCACTTTGGTATGAAAATGTTTTAACTAATAATTACCGTAAATGAATCGTGGTGTCGATACAGTAATACAGTAATCAAATTTAATAGTGCAGTGATAACTAAATAAAATTAATTTTTTAAAATATAGATACATCGGTTTGTAACTTTTAAGTTACACGGTCCCATAGAGGGTTAAACACTTTTGACAGTCAACGTAAAACTTGCTTAACTTTTATGGCAGTGAACGTGTTAACCCTTTATTGCGCCGTGTGACTTAAAAGTTAAATACTGGATGCAATAAGTTTTTTGCCAGAGTTAAATTCAAATTTAATTTCTTGTAGTATTTTCCAAATATGATATAACAACGATGGTATCGTTAAAAGATTTTGTTCATTCAGTTGGTGTACACTATTTCAATTCTTCGTTTGTTTCACTGTTCCGTTATCTGTCCAAAGTTAAAGATGGTAATCGAAACGTTAAAAATCCATGCTTTCGTATTTTATGAATCTAACTTTGGGAACGCAGGAAGAAATGCAGCAGAACGCATTCGTAGTGTCTGTAGAGATCTTTCTGTTATTAAAAGGAGAGCATATCAAACTGGTTCGAGTTTATTCCAAGCTTGTAAAAATTGAAAACGATAACCGAGATCGAAACGGCGGTTAATTTATTTTTCGCAGTCAGAACTCGAGATTTTTATATCAATGGAATGTACAAGTTTAAGAACACATTGGAGAAGAGCTACAGAGAAATTAATAGTGATTACTTTATTAAATAAAATTGCGTTTCGGGAAAGTTGTAGCTCCTTGAATTTTGTAGCATAAATCCGCACCAACTTTTTCCGATACCTAATATTTATATTTTAAAAAAATTTTATTTTATTTAGTTATCCTTAATTTATAATAAATAAATATAATGAATATAAATTTAGTTATCATTAATTTATAATAAATAAATATAATAAATATAAATTTAGTTATCATTAATTTATAATAAATAAATATAATAAATATAAATTTAGTTATCATTAATTTATAACAATTAAATATAATAAATATAAATTTAGTTATCATTAATTTATAATGAATAAACATAATAAATATAAATTTAGTTATCATTAATTTATAATAAATAAATATAATAAATATAAATTTAGATATCATTAATTTATAATAAATAAATATAATAAATATAATAAATTCTAATGTTATTAGAACCTAACCCGAACCTAATCACAGTAGTGATAACACAATCCATCTATAGCGATTATTGCTTTAAAAATTCTGAAATCAAAATAAGAAACTATAATCGATCGTAATTTTTTTCTTTTCTCTGATTAATAAGCAAAATTCGGAGCACAGATGGTTAAGATGGTGCAAGTACTGATTTAGCGATGATGTTAACCCTTTCACTATGGCGTCCTGGGAACTGAAAGTGTTATAGGGTATCGATGCTGTACCGATACAGTTTTCGATGATATAATAGAAATATACACGTAAAGATTTGGTTTTGTTGCTGGCAGTCTCTGAATAAAAGTAAGATCTTACATAATTTATCTAATTCAAATGATTCGCGAGAAATTCAGGGACCGAGATTTTGAAATGTGCATAAATTTGGTTATCGCGTGAGGATCGTTTTCGAATCGTCGACAACTGTTGACACAATAAAGAAACAAATTGAGGAGATAAAATGGTAAACGGTGTAAGTATCAGAGAAATAGGAGTGATTTTTTTTTTTAGTGGAAAGAAACATGATTTTGATGTGCAACATTATGGTAATTATTTATTTTTGTCATTATGGCTGTCGCAAAATAGAGTTAAAATATTAAGTATTAATTTTAGTAAATAGTATATTAAAAGTATTATTGAAATAAATTCTACTAATCCGATACATTTATTTCCTATATATTTCCTTTTTTATAAGTTAAATTTTCAACTCTCTGTAACGTCATATTATTTATTTTTAGAAGTTGCATTATGAGTGTTTATATTTAAAAAGTTTTATTTTATTTATCATCTTTTATTATTTTTATTTTATTTATTATATTTGATTATATTTATTTTATTTATTACATTTTATTATTTTTATATTGTTATAACGTCGCAAAATAAGCTATTTATAGCAGTAATTCTTAGATTGCAGATTAAAATAAAAAAACTGTATTCAATTATACCAATTTTCTGCCACGAGCGAACAAAATTTGAATTATAAAGGATTAAAAGTTGGAATCTTATTCTTAAAGAATCCAGTCGCAAAGTGGGAAAAGTAAAAGTGCCTTTTGGTAAGATGCCTTTTAGAAAGAGTTCGACACTTGTCCAAAACCTTGAAACACACTGAACCTTACAGCAATTTGGCAATTCAGTAATTCAGTTTCTGAAGATATCTGAATAAAAATAATTATTTCATCCACAAGTACCTCACACGAATCCATATCGTCACGATAAAAGACACAAATCCCAAAATGAACAGTCCCACATTTCTTTTTTATTTTCACCTCTGCCGCTTACATCATTCACCATTTTAAATTCTAAGCAATCAATAAACCGCGTATATTTATTTATTTATAGAAAATTCATACACGCAAAACAGCGCAGAATGCATGCAATATAAAAAAGGTGTACAAAATATTCAAATCATATTGCTTTTTATAACACTTGGTAGGTGAAATAATTTTCTACCCAAGTTCCACTTTTTTCTCTTTTTTACTATATATTCACAGGAATATGAATTTGCATAAAAATCCGCAGTCTATTTATCCGCAAGTTTCTTTTTTTACTATATATTCACAGAAATTTGCATAAAAATCTATACCGTAGTCTATCAATAATTTCGAAAAAATTGACCAATGCAATGCAAGCTTGGCAAAAAAAAAAAAAGAAAAAAAAAAAAAAACAAGCAATCGATCGTCACGCGTGTAAATATCCAAGCGGTTCGATCCTTTCAAAAGAAGATGCACGCAAAATTAAAAACTGGTCGTTTGTTGACGATCTTTCGGATTTGCGGCGATAGATCGCGATTACGTGAAACAGGTTGGCAAGAAACGGGCTTAAAATGCGATTGTTGTTTCCGAGTAAAAATAAAAATATGGCGCCGTCCCACGATAAAACTTGAGCGCGCGATTTTAATGGTTTTAAGACGTTAGGCGAAAATGTTTCACTCGCGGCGTGCACTTTCACTCGTGCCGAGTTTCGCCGAATTGGCAGATACGATTACATAGCGCGTTGAAATTTCTGTCGATGGCGCGAAATACGGGTTGTTCGTTGCGTCTCGATCTTCTCGATGGCCGCTCGTCCCTTCGACGGCGAAACACCAGATGCTGTTACCTTTCTGCGATCGTAATTAATATTTTCCTCCTTAAGACGTTGCTTAATTTTCGGGGGATTGGTCCATTTTTCACCGTAAAATTAAAAATAATTTGTTAACACTAGATTTACCGGGATTAATTGGACCATTTTACGGGTATATTGAACTGTGCTTTTTTTGTAATAACGTTAGGTCATTTTATTTGAAATTAATAGGTTTTTATTCGCACAGATTTAGTTAGTACGTTTCTCGCATTTAAATTTCATTTTGGGTGTACATTTTCTACACAGATAATTAGTGCGCTTCAGCATGAAATCAGGAATCCGTCAAATTGACGGGTTCCGTAAATCTAGCGTTGAAAAAGATTTTAACCCTTTGCACTCGATGTGTAATTTTGTTCGGAAGTTTAGTTTTAAGCTAAATTTCGTATTGTCGTCAGTTGGCGTATTTTGTGGTTTTAGAACAAAGCAAGTGAACGAAATAAAAGAGCGTTTGAAAGGAAAAGGAGTATTATAAATATTCACCATTTTTATTTATTTCGTTCACTTGCTTTGTTCTAAAATCAAAAAATACGCCAATTGACGACGATATGAAATTTAACTTGAAACTAAACTTCTGAAGAAAATTACACATCGAGTGCAAAAGGTTAAAATCTTTTTTAACAGATTAGTTTTAATTCTACGGTAAAGAATGGAAGAATTCTCCTGCTTTATCTTACTTATTAAAATTACATTTCCTCGAACGCGTTGTAGGCTAAAATTCTTCTTCAATTAAATTTTAATCAATTATATTAAGATATTTTTTAATAAATTATTTTTAATTCTACGGTAAAAAATTGAAGAATTCTCCTGCTTTATCGTACTCCTTCAAAGTATTTCTCTAAGCGTACAATAAAATTCTCTCTCAATTAATTTTCTATATAAATTATATCAACCCTTTGCGCTCGTAAACTTCTTTTAAGTTTCAGAGGACCGTTATGAAAACTTAAAAAAGTGTTGTTTAAAAGAAAAAAGAATATTACAAATATTCACAATTTTTATTTAAGTTTTCATAACAGTCCTCTGAAACTTAAAAGAAGTTTACGAGCGCAAAGGGTTGATATAATTTATATAGAAAATTAATTGAGAGAGAATTTTATTGTGCGATACGCTTAGAGAAATATTTTCCACGAGTACGATAAAGCAGGAGAATTCTTCAATTTTTTACCGTGGAATTAAAATAGTTTATTAAAAAAGATTTTAATATAATTTATTAAAAATTAATTGAAGAAGAATTTTAGCCTACAACGCGCTTGGAGAAATGTAATTTTAACAAGCACGATAAAGCAGGAGAATTCTTCCATTCTTTACCGTAGAATTAAAAATAATTTATTTAAAAATATTTACGTATAATTTATTACAGAATTAATTGCAGAAGAATTTTACTCTACAACGCGCTTACAGAAATATAATTTTAATAAGTACGATAAAGCAGGAGAATTCTCTCATTTTTCACCTTAAAATTAAAACTAATTTATTTAAAAATATTTAAATATAATTTATTGCAAAATTAATTGAAAGAGAATTTTAGTCTGCAACGATAAAACCTGCATACAATAATGATGATAATTTTAATATTGTAATAAAGCATTTATCACAGTACATCGTTATAATAATAAGCTATGCTTCCAAATTTTGAACCAATATTTTCCATAACATAGCCTTTCTTAAAAATGTGTTTAGGTACCGTTTAAGAAACACGTAAATAACTGTACATTATGCGGTTGTCAACGTATTAAAAATAAAATTTATTATTCTAAAAACGTCCACACAAACTGTAAGTGGCAAAAAGCTATTTTTATTTCAATCTGTAAGTGCTATATCATGATTTACTATACAAAGTGCCTAAACGATAATTTACACCTATTTAAATTAACTAATTTATAAATATTTATCGCATATTAACTCTTTATGGCTCCACGAAACTCGGAAGTTACAAATCATCACGTATCTATATTTCTCAAATTTTGTTCTATTCATTTATCACCGTACTATCCAATTTTATTATCATACCACTCTGTAAATACCTAGAATTGCCATTTTTTAAAATTCACAAATCAAAGCGAGCAAAAACTGTCCAATCCGTTGTACAAAAAATTCTTCCAGCTCTAAGAATGAAACTTAACAAATGAAAATATTCGATAGATGGATCGTTCCTCGATCTAATCGATAATTCTACACGAACACGTTTGATGGTACACATGTCGCAACCTTGAATAGTTGACTTTTGAGAGGGAATCAAGAATTCGGTCCACGCGTCACGTAACGTTCGATTGTGAAATATTTGTCGAATTATCTTTCAATGAAACGCCATTCACATTTTTTTTTTCCCCCCGACGCTCGGTATAAGCGTGGAAGGAACGCATTTTCCTTGTAGGTGAAAAATCATTGGAACGGACTGTCGCGCGATCAGCGAGCGAACGCGAATTACATAAATCTCGAACAGTTGGGAATTTCAGAGAAAGCTAAAATAGAGTTGAATGGGATTCGAACTCGAATTCTTGGGACGCCCACGCGGTAAAATGGTATTTCTCGACGGTGTCGATAGGATCATCACTGTACGCAGGGCTTTCTATCTGTAATTTAAATCGTGATCCGTAGCGTTGTAGCGGTAAGTTATCGTAAAGTTTGTCAGAATTGTGCATGGAGCGTTTTCACCCACGCAATCGTCGAGAAAACATAACAATCTCTTTCTGCTCGACTGAAAAGTCAATTACGAACGCATATACTCGCCTACTTGCGGAACGAGTCACTTCTATTCAATAGGAACGACGGCAAACCTCTTGAAACAACAAAATGAAACATAACGCCCGTGTTATCGATTTTTCGATAGTTTGTGTTTAATTTTTCCAACCATCGAGTTCTTTCTTCCTTAGTATTCGTGGAGCGTTTTGTTAGTAGTGGAAAAATAGTTTTCTTGTCGTGGGTATTCGTAGATATTATTTCAGGAATAATGAAACAATACTTTTCTTGGGTATTATTCGTGGTATGGTAGCCATGGTATTAATAGTAGAGAGGTTTTTCCTTTTTTTAATATGCATAGAGTATTTAGTTAACGATAAAGAAAAGACAGTTTTTTTTTTTTTTGTAATCATAAAGTATTTTAATAATAATAAAAAGATAATTGTATTTAACTGGTATTTAACTGGTAATAGAGAAATAATTTTCTTCTGTAATGTCCATGGAGAATTTAACTAATAATAGAAAAATATTTTTCTTCTCTAATATACGTAGAGTGCTTAAATAATAAGAAAATATTTTTATTTGCTAATATCTATAAAGAATTTAATTAATAATAGGAAGATTCTTTTGTTTTCTGGTATCTGTAGAGAACTCAATTAGCAAAAGAAAAATATTTTTCTTCTCTAATATCTATAGTTTTTAATAATAAGAAAATAATTTTCTCTTCTAATATTTATAGAGAATTTAATTAATAATAAGAAGATAATTTTCTTTTCTAATATCCATAGAGAATTTAATTAACAAAAGAAAAATATTTTTCTTCACTAATATCTATAGAATATTTAGTTAATAATAAGAAAATAATTTTTTTTTCTAATACCAGTAGAGAATTTAATTAATAATAGAAAGATACTTTTCTTTTCTGGTATCTGTAGAGAACTTAATTAACAAAAGAAAAATATTTTCCTTTTCTAATATCTAAAGAATATTTAATTAATAATAGAAAAATATTTTTCTTCTCTAAAATCCAGAGTATTTAATTAATAATAGAAAGATACTCTTCTTTTCTCGTATCTATAGAAAACTTAATTAACAAAAGAAAAATACTTTTCTCCTCTAATTTCCAGAGAGTGTTTAACCAATAATAATAAAAAATATTTTTCTTCTCTAAAATCCAGAGTATTTAATGAATAATAAAAAGAAAATTTTCTCCTCCAATATCCACAGTATTTAATTAATAATAAAAATATAATCCTCTTCTCCAATAACCATAAAGTATTTAACAAATAACAGCAAGATACTTTTCCCTTTTCCTCGAAAAGAAGAAAAAAAACAATCATAAGTAAAAAAGAAATTATAAACTAAGAATTAGACTCTTGTTTAATTTCGGAGATTGCACAGGTTTTATAAATATAGGACAGACGTATGTTATCATAGTTAGCGGGTGATTTGCTCGTTCACGCAGTTACTCGCGACTGCCTCGTGGTATTTTCCTTGGTTTCTGGCCCGTTCTGGCTCGTGGCGATTGTAAATCTTGCGCTCTGGGCCCCCGCGGCCGAGTATATGGCAAGTAACAGCGGCTACGAGTATATACGTCCGCCAACCCTTTCTACCTTCCCTTTCACTTTCATCTATCGCGTATACTCGAGGCCCCTTCAGGACTTGCCTGTTTCTCGCTCGCTTACTCGCTCAACTTGCTCTTTTGCTACCTACTTGCTCTCTACGTGTACCGTAGAAAAAAAAAGAGAAAAAAAAAGGAAAGAAAATGTATGCCGTGTGTAACGAAAGAATTGTTTCGCTGCTCGAGCTGGCCTTGAATCGGTGAATATTAATTTAATGGACAAACGATGCTTCTCTGAGAACGCTAATATTTTACCAGTCCTTAAATTCACATTTTTTTTTTTTCCTTACCCAATCAAAATTGCATACGTTTAAAAGGAAGCTCGTTGTTTTTACAGTTGCTTATTGTTTCGTCGGAGCAAACATTCGTAGATTCGTAAATTCGTAAATTGGTATTTACGAGAAAACAGGACGATCGTTTCTTTTCGATGCCTCGAATGGACGTTGAACTGTGCACAACGCGTGCTGCAACAAAGGTATGCAAAACCTACTCCGAGGAGCAAATGTAATTTAAAGTAGTGACCTGCGGACAGGCCTCGTCCGCTTTCTTTGTAACCTGGATGAAATATGGCCGGCCGAGGTGCCGAGTCTTTCATGCGACAGTGAAAGTGTCCCAATTTTGAGGAGAGAAAGAGTTTCCGAAAACGTTAACGGTAACACGAGACCACGTAACCATTGTCGAACGTACTGTTAGAACCTGTTATTGCACGCTGGACAAATATAGAAACGTAGCGTAGAGAAATAAATTATCAATAAATACGATACGTAACGCCGAGGGAATATTATTTCCGATACCTACGTGAATCGATTCCGAGCTGCGTACGATTCCACAACGAAATTCCAAGTTTCCTCGGCAATCGTAGCGCGATGCATAAACTTAACATTGATGGACGTTGCGCTGTTTTTTTTCTTCTTCTTCTTCTTCTTCTTTTTTTTTTTTTTTTCTTTCTTTTTCCTTCGAACGATGTTGGAAATTACAAC
>SMSQ01019994.1:44991-66874 GCA_019453375.1 Ctenoplectra terminalis | reverse complement strand
GGAATTTCACTTTAAACAAGGATGCGGATAAAGTTTGGCAGGGAATCAAGTTTTGCATAGAATTTTGAAGCGACACGAAAGCCAATGGATGCAACAGTGGCGCCTGTAATAGGATTCACAGGTAGCACACGATCAGCCGCAACGCGGTATTGCATAACATTTTGAAAAGTCGACGTAACCTGTCGGAAGTCATCGTTAACTGCGGCCACAGTTTCGTCACGACTGACCAAGCGTGAATAAACAAATGAATAACCGACCAATGGTTTGGATCACCTATCCCCTTTTAAATTTCGGTCAGCTTCTCTCGATCGCGTTAATCGACGTCCTCCCTAGCAATTTTTATCGTTAAACGATAGCAACGATGGGCGCGTCGATTTCTGATTGACAATCATAACGAGCCATCGGGAATAATTATTCAAGGTTACGGTGTGTTGCAATTGTATCTGTCAGGCTAGCTGAATGCGTCGATGAAAGTATCCGTCGACTTTAAAAAGCTTCGGTAACGATGTACCGGCAAACACATCCGAGAAATCAATTTAACAGGACGCGGTGCTTTTGTAAAAGTGTACCGTTTGTTCCTTCCACTGACGTCAAAACGAAAAAAACATCGACCATGGCAGACGCGGTAAATTGGAATCGTAATAATGGAACGGGGACTGAGTAAATGTATGGAATGAGTTTTGCAACGTAGTTGTAAGAAAGAAACTATTTTCGTAGGAGAATAAATAATTAAACAGCGAATTTCTTGATTTCTTAATAGAACATTTGTGAATTTTAAATTGTTTTAATTTTAAATTAGCGGTGGTTGAGGTATAGTTATTTATGATTGAGAGATAAAAATGAAGGGTGTGTGGAAAAATATATAATGCAAGGGAGATAGAGCTTGGTCTATGTTTTTAATGGAAAATTAAGGAAAAATTGTTTTTAAGATGTTATGGAGAGTTTATATAATTGCTATGGAAAAATTATGAAGTGGTTATTTTGAGTACTTTGGTAGTTTTAGTGTTGGAATATATATGGTGCTTACAGGCTTCATGGTTTATTCGCTCCAATCATACTTTCTTTCTTTCTAAGAGTTTTCTAATCTTGAGAAAAGCAAATCTTTAATATGAAATTAAAACGAAGGTTGAAATATGAATTGGGAAATTTTTGAAGAAAGGTTAAACAAGATTTGTTAATATTTATAGAAATAGAAATTAAAACGATGATTAAAATAGGAATTGGAAATTTTTGTAGAATGGTTAAACAAAATTAATTCGAATTAATATTCAAAGTAATAGAAATTAAAACTAAGATTGAAATAAGAATTGAAAAATTATTGAAAAAAGATCAAACAAGATTTGTTCGAATTAATATTCAAAGAAATAGAAATTAAAACGAAGATTAAAATAAGAATTAGGAAATTTTTGAAAACAGGTTAAACAAGATTAATTCGAATTAATATTCAAAGAAATAGAAATTAAAACGAAGATTAAAATATGAATTGGAAAACTTTTGAATAAAGATCAAACAAAACTGGTTCGAATTAATATCTACAGAAATAGAAATTGAAATAGCAATTTAATAAAATACATTGTTGTGCAATCGTTGCGATTGGTCGATCTATTTCAAGAAAGTGTACTCATCTCGAGGCGAATATGAAATTGCATAGAGAGCAAGGGAGTCTACTTCTCGCAAAACGTTGGTCATCACTTGACGTTTCTCGTTTCCGCCTGACTCATTTATACGCGGCAGCAAGGCCGAGCCAAAAGCAGCGATCTTGGCTTTATTAAAATATGCCTGCAAGGCGATTACAAGGTAGCGAGCGTAAGTACAACCAAATAAAAGAATTTCCTCGCCGGTAGCTGTCCGTAGAAAAAATATGCACGATGCAGATGCATTTAAAATGCATTCCTGTAAAATTCCATTCTATCAGCAAGCACTATCGATACGCGATGTTACAATAAGACGTAATTGCGATGCTGCCAATAATAGTGACTATTAATTTGCTTTATTGTCTATCGTATTGGCATCGTTCGTTAGAAAACAGATTCCAATATAATTTACTAAATGAAAAAAACAAGAAGAAATTAAAATTTAAAACTATTCTCCCTGCATTTTTTAAATCTTCCATCATTTTATATTTCTTTATCCTCGGATAAAACGAAGTTAAATAAGATATTACGCGGAAGAACACCCAAATCACTTTCTTTTACCAAGAAAATTAAATTTTAGCAAAAATGTTACACTTTTCACCTTCTAATACCTACAATTATCAAATTATAAAAATTCTCACGAAGATATTTACAATTAATACAAACACCGTTCCTCGAAACTGTCTACCTTACTCTCCTTCATTTTTATTTCTCCATATTAATTCTCCATCCACTAAATTATACAAACATTTTAAAACCTCTTTCTCATCCCTCCAGGCGTCACAGTCAACTAAAATAAAATTCACATCAGAATTGACCCTTCGCACTCCTAAAAATTTTCAAGCTTCACATGACCGCTACAGAAACTTATCCTTTCAAACAGGAAACAGCAATTAAAAACGTTCAACATTTTCCATTCGTCTGCTTAATTTGAAAATACAAAAACCAACTCCGAGGAAAATTAACACCGCTGAAACGGCGCCAGTAAAGCGAGGAGGATTAAAAATTGAATGCATAAACGTCCAAAAAAAAATTGTTCTTCAAAATTACCAATACTCGTTGAAGAATGTGCAAAACTGATGAAAACGTCGAACCGTCCGACAGACTTGCCCTTCGAATCCGAAACGCGGAGCAGCGCTGCTGGATGGGGATGAGGGCGATGGAGAGGAGGAGTGAATTAGCTGAAAAGAGAGGAAGCGGGAGAGAAGAACGATCGTGATTGCGTAACACGAATGCACGCGAGTATCTCGCGGCCGCGTATGCTCGCGGTACGTAGGTGTATGTAGATCTTCTAGGTAGTGAAAGGTCATCCGTTTAATAGTCCTCAATCGCGGCTGTATGCGCGATCGGATCTCCGCCAGCCGATGACTAACTCGCAGAGTGGAGGCTTCGACGGGCCTCGATGCACGTTGCATCTGTCGATGCGCAGTAAAAGGTACGGTATACGATGCCAGGCTTTGACATTGAACGGATCGAAATCTCGACGCCGCAATCCTCTGTCTGTTTTCCTCAACTTCTCCGCTAAGTGCTCCTCTTGCATGCGTGACGATTGTTGCGCGAGCATCGCTTCCGTTTCCTAACGTTCCTTCAGTCGTGTATAACGCGTAAGGAAATTTAAAAAGGTGCACTCTCTGGTACGATGCGCTTGGTATCGTATTATGTTCGAATATTATGTACGATCAAAATTGCAGAAAACTGTGCTTCCGTTATATCACGAGCTGAAAACAACCGTCGGTCGATTCGACAAATTTTTTCTTTTTAATTTTCACGGACATACGAGAACGGACTTTAAATAATACATCCGCCGTATGTTCGAGTTTCGAAATCGCTTTCGAGGAAATGCATTTGTTGAAGCAACGCGGAGATATGAAAGTGATGATTGTTCGTCGTTGGTCCTCGGTTTCGTAAGGTTGAAGGAACATGGCGGACGGGAACGGTGGCGCTGTCGTCGTGGGCCAAAATGTCCTTTAGGTTGGCGATAGGTAGCGAGAAGAGAGGACGACGCGGTTGCGTTTGACAGAAACGATCGTTTATTACATAAGAGAACGAAGCGCGGAGACGCGCCTGTCGCGGCGTAAAGGCCGATACACAACGAGGCTGTTTACTCGCGTACGAACGTAGCGAAGGTAGTGTGCGAGCCGCGCGCGAGTCCGTGTTCTGTTGGTCGATGCAAGCGGAGAAAGGACGAGCGTCGAGGATCGAGAGAGCAACGTTGTACAAAGTCTATGCAACAACGTTTTTTATTTTCCCTTTTTTCTTTTCTTCTTCTTCTTCTTCTTCTTCCTATTGCAAATCTCGCGAAGCTGCTCCCTCGACGCGTTTCCGCGTCTCCACGTGATCCTGCGGCTCCGGTGCGCCACGCTCGGACGTCCTTCTGGTTATGCAACTGCTTAAAAATGCCCGACGCTCAATATTACATCTGACATCATGTTTATCACGCGAATTCCTTAAGAAAAAAAAAGAGAGAGAAAAAAAAACCTATCAGCTGCTGCGACAGGAAAAAGATCGAAAGTCTGTTCCATGGTTCCTGCGCGTACCTTGGCCCCAGCGTGAAAACGAAGAAAAAAGAAAAAGAAAAACTGGACGAATTAATTGGTTGGGGTAAAAAAGAAGCGTTAGGTTCCGAGTTTAGTCTCCGTTGATACATTCTAACTCGCTATTCATCGAATGTTAAGCTCTTTTTTTCACTTTCCTTGAGGAAATTATTTCCGCGGCTATTTCGACGAGTGACGCCTGTTATCGAGTCGCACGCTCGTTTCTATCGACGAGGAAACACGATTCGTGAAACAGAAACCTGTGAACAATTGCGAACAATTTTTCCCCGTTTCGGTAACGATTGGTCGGGAAATCGTCGATGTACACCCGGTTGCACCACACACCGAAGAAGTGCACGGCGCGTGCGCGTAACAAACATGCCCTTCAGATCTACAATGATGGAGCGTCTATTAGAGGAGGCGATTGTTCTTATATAATGAATGGATCATGTAACTAGCCGCTTCGCGGACTCGCTTCGAGGAACGAGAGACAGAAAGAGTGACGAGGAGAGAGCGGTGAGAGAGGAGAAAGAGAGAGAGGAAAGAAAAAGAGAGAGAGAGAGAGAGACGCCCTCGCGCGTACACATACAAGGCCATCGAACGTGTAGTCGCGTACACACGTACGTGTATACCTGGGAAGAGTGTGTGCGACCACGTACCAGTTAGAGTCGGCTAGGTTGGTACGTAGTAAGTGCAGCTGAAAAGGCTTTTTACTTTCTGGCCTTGAACGAAATGTATCCGGTGACTCGACGACCGCCGATCGGCCGAGGGAATTCTGTCGTTCCCCTACGTCGAAACGAGTCCTCGGTTGTATCCTGATCGTTGTTATTTTTGACACGCGACCGATTCTATCGGACACTTACGCGATCCGTCATTCCGTTTACCGATGATCGACCGATCCTACCTTTTAACAGCTTCCACGGACAAGTGGATAGGATAATAACAAGCTAGCATGGCGCAACGCACTTATCGTACTTGCGATCCAGAAACGTGTCCCCGCATCATTGTTCCTCTCGAGCGTGAAAGTATTTCGAAACCGCGCAGCCCGAACGGACGGCTCCAACTTTTTCGTGCAAAACAATCCGTTAGAGGAATTTGTACTTGGCACGATTTTTGTTTCGCGATTTTGTTTGAATTATCGAGGAATCGAGCCTGTTTGCAACGGAGAAATAATAATGAGGGTATGCGGGGAAATATTACTAATTGGAGGGATATAAATATTTGTCTATATTAAAAAAAAGAAAGAAAAAAAAATGATGAACAGTTTTGTTAAGGTCGCTAAAGGAGGAACTGGTCGTTTCGATCGTTTTAATTGTTTCTGTGTTAATTAACTTTGTTTAATTGCGAGAAAGAAAAAATTGCAGGTTATTAGAGTTTTTAAAAAAAATTATGATCAAAATTGAAATTGAAGTTATTGAAATTGTGGTTAAAATAAAGTTGGAAACTAGTGGTTTAACTGGTTTTATGGATACTAGGAAAATTATATAATAATAAGAAAATAAAATCTAACTTAGCAAATATAAACGCACGAAGGGATAAAATTGATTTCGTTGGCAAACTTTTCTTTTTATTCTCTTTCAAATTTGTCCTTTCACCGTCGGTTCTCGCTCATTTCTTTCGTTATTGTTTTTTCGTAATGCCTAATCGTATACACTTAGGCGATTTTCGTAAGACCGGTTGAAAAGCAAGCGACCGAGAGGGACGGAGAAAATGAGAAGGAGTAAAAGAGAAAAAAATAACGGAGAGAGTACGTCACAGTCGACGGAGCGATGCGCAAGAGGGAGAGCGTGAGAGACCAGTTGGAAAATAGTGATTCGAAATCGGGGAAAGGTGTGAGTCACTGGTTTCACGGGGTGTCATAACCCTGCCCTCGGTTAGAGTTACGCGTTTTCGTTTCTAAAACGTGAAACCCGGTGTCTGCTCGATGAGGAATTAACGAGCCACGACAGCTATTTCGAACCGGAGAGAATGACGCTCGATTTTAACTAGTGTCAAGCGAGAAAACGTTACGTCTTGAAAGCCTGTTGAAGCGTATTTCAAACTAACACCAATTAAGCTGTGAAAAATTGAATTTTACACGTCTGCTTGAACAGTGATACGCGATTACGAAATTGTCCAGGTATCGAATCGAAAGTGGTTTTTATCAGCTATACTGCGCGTAAAATATACCGTGACAGATTTTCAGAAAAAGAAAAGAAAGAAAAAGGAAAAAACATTCCTTCGAATCGCCATTTTTCCTAACTCGGAAGAGACAAAAAGAAAAAAAAAGAAAAGAATAAAGGAAAAAAAGGTTCCTTCGAATCGCCATTTTTCCTAACTCGGAAAAGAAAAAAAGAAAAAAAAAGTTATTTTTATAGCTTTCTGTTATTGGTCGAAGATTATCAAATATACCGCGCCAGATTTTCGAAAAGAGAAAAAAACATTCCTTCGAGTCGCCATTTTTCGAAACTCGGAAGAGAAAAAAGAAAAAAGAAAAGAAAAAAATTATTTTAATAAGTTTCTGTTATTAGTCGGAGATTACAAAATATACCGCGACAGATTTTCGAAAAAAGGAAAAGAAAAAAAAAGGAAAAAAGAAAAAAACATTCCTTCGAATCGCCATTTTTCGTAACTCGGAAGAGAAAGAAGAAAAAAAGAAAAGAAAAAAATTATTTTTATAGCTTTCTGTTATTGGTCGGAGGTTATAAAACAGCCATTAAACGGACATCGTGTTCTTGTCAGAAGGCCATCAACGGTCGTGACGCGTTCGATGGAATTTCTTCTCTTGTTCATGATATTTTGTGGTAACACGGCACCGTATAGCCTCCCCGCAAAAGTTCTATGGTGTTCCAAACGAATGCTTTTCGAAGCTCGTGTGTGTAAGGCGCGTGTACATGAGAGAGGCCCGATGAGACCGCGAAACATGGCCTATTGAGGCTGGCGAAACGTAATTGGGCCCACAAAAAATGGAGCGGAAACGCCTGGACCCCATTACAGGTCTCGTAACGAGTTCTCCGCGCGTTGCTCAATCCGCGCTGGCTGGTTCGCGCGGTTTGTGCCGCCTCGCCTTAATCCGAACCGTCACGATCTGTTCTCTTTCCGATAAATACCAAACAGCTCCATTATTTTTTGAAAATCGTCCGATCGTCCAACGAGAGGCAAAATTTTTTTTTCCCGTTAAAGCGTGAAAATTTATACAAGCTTGCTTCTGTCGTTTCGTTTTAACGTGGAACAGTTTTTTTTTTTTCTTTTTCATTTTAGCAGCTCCAACTGTATCGCTTTCTTTCGTCGCGTATTTAATTATCGAAACGAAAGTGAAACGTGGAACGATAACGGTAACCTATTTTCTGTGACGTGTATCGTTATCGGTAAATCGTCATGCATTTCTTTGTAGTTTCTTTGTCGCGAGCTGTAAGAAAATGTAACGATTGTAGAAAGTGTTTGCACAGTGTTGTATTTGCGTTGGTACTTACGCGTGGATCGATTAGATTCGGGTTTATTGAATTTTGCAACGTTTAATGGTGTTTTTGCGTGGCTGAGAAAATTTTGTATCGTTGAGATGAGATAGCCCGATCGAAAAATGTTGGTCCGCATAGTTGGAGGAAGTAACACAGCGAGGTCATAAACTAATCTCTTAAGTGGCAAAACTGGCGACATTGTAGGTCCCAGGGCCGTATACGATTCTTTTTTTTTAGTCGTGTGTTGATTTATATATTCGTTATTTTTGTGCATTTTTCTTTTTGATTTTCTTTACACGTTTTACGCGGCGAAATATGTTTTGAACTTACTAGTACTGAGATATCTTTATGTGGCTATGGATCCATCAAAACTTTTATTGCAGTGGGCTAAAGAAAGTATTCGTACACTGTTAATTATTGGTTTCTATTCAAAATATATTTCTCAAAATAATAGTAAATTAAAACTCGTTAATAGTATAATAGTCTATAAGAATCAGGCTTTCAAATAAAATGTGTTCGAAATATATCAAGGTTTTGATTTGATATGTTGGAAATTAGATGTATGATTATTTTTTTGAGTCGCTGTAAGTAATTTAAGACTAGAATTACCGAAGTAGTTAAAATTACTGATTTGTAAAGTCTTGTAGAAATTGTATAAATTTACTGTGACACATTTTTGTGGATTTTCAACAATTCTTTATAAAATATATAATTCAAAATTTATCTTCCTTCCAATATACATTTTTACACACACCCTTAATTTTTATTCCTCTATTACAAATAATAATTTACACTAAAGCTACCAAAACGATCAAATAACCGATCCATAATTTTTTATACAAACTGTATAATTTTTTAACGCTACATTTTTTAGTATTTTCAATAATTTTCCATAAAATGTATGATTCAAGATTTATCTTCCTTCCAATATACATTTTTACGCATACCCTTAATTTTTATTCCTCTGTTACAAATAATAATTAACACTAAAGCTACCAAAACGATCAAATAACCGATCCATAATTTTTCATACAAACTGTATAATTTCTTAACCCTACATTTTAAAATATTTTCAACAATTTCTCATAAAATACATCGTTCAAAATTTCAAGATCAATTTTCAACCCTACATTTCTCAACATTACCACCAATTTCCTACAAAATATATTTCCCTCGCAATACACACATCTCCAAATACCTATCGCTCCAATTTCCTCGATACAAATACCTATACTTCAAATATCGATAGTTTCATTTATTTCACCACCAAACAACATTTCTCCCATCAATTACACAGAAAAATAATTCCCGCAACAATTACAAGCGACATTTAAAATGTACCAGTTGCGTCAAGACTGTTGAACCGCGGGAAACAATATATTCGCCGTCATCGACGAGCGTTTTCCCCTGTTAAAGGCCTCGGTTTTTCATATACTCGAGTTGAATCTTTTTCACCGTCCGATGCCGGTGGCCTACCTCTCTTATCCCCTGCTGTCTCGCGCTTTAATTTCCAGCCTCGACATTTGCGTAACCCAGTTTCGCCATTGTTCGATTCAATGGTAGATCGTAACGTCCGCCATCCGGATAGAAGATTATAATGCTCGCGTGTGTATGGCACTGCGCATCGTTGCGTCGAACATGTATGAGTGTTAACGTGTATTTGTGTGTCATGTAACCATGGACCGAAAGTACACACGTACGAACACAGAGCCATCGGACGAGGGTATTAGTATGCCGAGGCGATAAGCGAGCTACGTCCACGGAGAGTTCGCGCAACGAAATTTACGAATTCCACCAACTTTCTCCTCTTATTCTTATCTTAGCTCAACCTCACGAACTCTCGTTGCACCAGTTCCCATTGCATCGTTTCCATCCTTTTTCTTCCACAAATGCCAGCTTGTTTCGGTTCGGTTGGATATTGCACACGAGACGACGCGTGTCTATATTGGCAGCTAGAAAAATTCAACAACGTATTCGATAATATTTCCCGAGCTTTCACGTTGTTGCATAAAGGCACGATTTTGCTGGAACAACCTTGTGTTTGAAAGCCTCGAACGGTTACTCTCGGTCCATCGTTTAACGAACGCTCGTTTTAACTATAAGAGTCGGAACTTACGTAACAGGTGAAAATCGTAAACACCGGTATCGTCCGGACAAATAAGTTTATTTATTGGTCACAAAGGTATCCGACCATTTTAAATATTAACACTTGGATTACCGGTGACCAAAGAATTATAGGTGTTCGTAAATAAAATCTTTGTTCGTATTCGTTGCGGAAGAACGCGAGCGGTTTTTGAAAATTTGTAGGGGAAATTGCAAACCAGTTTTGTTGTTGAACGAATTTTGTGTGTAGTTATAGGTTCGCAGATAGAAGTTAAAATCTATTTTTAAGAAATATTTAAGAGTTTGTTTTATAATAATAAACTTTTTAGATAAACTAGAATATATAGGAGAAGAAAATTATATTTTGAGGAAGTAATATCGATAACTAAGGTAGTCGAATATTTTTGCGACCAATTATTTATGCACTTCGAAGTAAATTTCTTTCGAAAAAAAAGTTCTTATTGACAAAAATTAAGAAACAAAGCAACTGTTTCGAGAATCGTCTTCGGCTCAATTTTATTTATTAACAATATACAATGTTACGTTATAGTAAATACAGTAAATACAATATTTTTATGAGATCTTTTTATTGCTTGTATCTAAAAGAATATATTTGAGGATTTATATTTATATATTATATCGCAGTCTTTATACAAAATATCTTTATGTCATTTTCAATTTCAAGCTACAACGATTTCTGTCGATTTTCCATCAGACAATACCCTACTATACGAATTCAAAGAAATTTAGTCGAAAAATAGCGAAGAACTCAAGAAAAAAGATTAGAAATATTCAACGCATAACACCGATTAATAAATTGCAAGATTTAATTTTTTTAAAATAAACGAAACGAAAACTTCAGCGTCAGACCGACGTATCGCCTAACTCATTAAAACACCAAGAATATATAATAATTCTCAAACCATTGCTTTGTTTCTTAACCCTCTATAGCCCGAATTTTGTCCGCTTATTGGAGAAAAAATTGCGATTACAGTTTTTCGCNTAGTCGAATATTTTTGCGACCAATTATTTATGCACTTCGAAGTAAATTTCTTTCGAAAAAAAAGTTCTTATTGACAAAAATTAAGAAACAAAGCAACTGTTTCGAGAATCGTCTTCGGCTCAATTTTATTTATTAACAATATACAATGTTACGTTACAGTAAATACAATAAATACAGTAGATGTACGAATATATAATATACACGATACATTTTATGACACATTTTTATCAAAATTAGTATTTTTTTTTTATGAGATCTTTTTATTGCTTGTATCTAAAAGAATATATTTGAGGATTTATATTTATATATTATATCGCAGTCTTTATACAAAATATCTTTACGCCATTTTCAATTTCAAGCTACAACGATTTCTGTCGATTTTCCATCAGACAATACCCTACTATACGAATTCAAAGAAATTTAGTCGAAAAATAGCGAAGAACTCAAGAAAAAAAATTATAAATATTCAACGCATAACACCGATTAATAAATTGCAAGATTTAATTTTTTTAAAATAAACGAAACGAAAACTTCAGCGTCAGACCGACGTATCGCCTAACTCATTAAAACACCAAGAATATATAATAATTCTCAAACCATTGCTTTGTTTCTTAACCCTCTATAGCCCGAATTTTGTCCGCTTATTGGAGAAAAAATTGCGATTACAGTTTTTCGCTTTAATTCGAAAATATTTTAACTAATAATTACCGTAGATGGATCGTGGTGCCGCTACAATAATACAGCAATCAAATTTAATACTGCAGCGATAACTAAAGAAAATTAAATTTTTAAAATATAGATACCACAGTTTGTAACATTTAAGTCACACGGTCCCATAGAGGGTTAAGTTTATTGTTGCAAAAGTAACTCGAAAGCTCGCTCCAGTTTCGCAATCGAGAAGTTATTCGGATCCACCGCCAAGAGCATTGCGCAGACGCTTCGAAGCGTCGCTGTTTATCAGCGAGCGACAAAGCAGGAGCTAATGGTCGTTTACCGACGCGATGCACCGAAATGCAGCCAGTTACTGTTCAACGACGCCTCGTCGAAGAGAGAGCAGCACCTACAAAGCGTGTGAGCCATCCTGGCTGTGGTAAAACTGGCAAAGTCGGATCGAGCACCCCCCACCATCGAACAAGTGGGCCAGAGTTTCTGCATCCAGCGGCACGGGGCCTTGCCCCCACTTAGCACGAACGGCACGAGACCCCGCCCGGCAAGTCTTCAAGGCCCAAATAGAAGAAGAAAGACGAACGTAAGCGTAAGCGTGGACGTAATGCAGCCGGTCGGCCAGCGATTGACCCTGAACTTCAAGTCGTGCTTGCTAACAGCAGCAACAACAACGCGGACAGCAACCGTTTCTTTATCGAGCGACTTTCTTGGTACTGTTGATGGGATGCATCGTTGTTTGGAAAATTAACCCTCTATAGCCCGAATTTTGTTTGCTTATTGGAGAAAAGATTACGATTGATTACAGTTTTTCACTTTGATTTGAAAGTGTGTAATTTGAAAATAGATTTCTTTAAGCAGAGATTTATTTAGTACATTTTTCTATATAAATTTCATTTTGGGTTTATATTTTCCGCACGCATGATTGTTAAGTTTAACACTAGAACTATCAAAGTAGTCAAAATGACCCATTCGTAATTATTCACAGGAATTTTATAAATTAATTAACCCTCTATAGCCCGAATTTTGTTTGCTTATTGGAGAAAAGATTACGATTGATTACAGTTTTTCACTTTGATTTGAAAGTGTGTAATTTGAAAATAGATTTCTTTAAGCAGAGATTTATTTAGTACATTTTTCTATATAAATTTCATTTTGGGTTTATATTTTCCGCACGCATGATTGTTAAGTTTAACACTAGAACTATCAAAGTAGTCAAAATGACCCATTCGTAATTATTCACAGGAATTTTATAAATTAATTAACCCTCTATAGCCCGAATTTTGTTTGCTTATTGGAGAAAAAATTACGATCGATTACAGTTTTTCACTTTGATTTGAAAATGTTTTAGAGAAATTAGAAACACTAGAACTACCAAAGTGGTGAAAATGAGGCATTCGTAATTATTCACAGGAATTTTATAAATTAATTAACCCTCTATAGCCCGAATTTTGTCCGCTTATTGGAGAAAAAATTATGATCGATTACAGTTTTTCACTTTGATTTGAAAATGTTTTAGAGAAATTAGAAACACTAGAACTACCAAAGTGATGAAAATGAGGCATTCGTAATTATTCACAGGAATTTTATAAATTAATTAACTCTCTATAGCCCGAATTTTGTCCGTTTATTGGAGAAAAAATTACATAAGTTACATAAATTACAAAAAATTACAGCTACGTTAATTTAGGATAGTTTTATTTCCGTGTTTTTGTTTTTTATTGTTTGAACGTTACTTTGATTAACTATTAATTAATTAGCTATCGATCGATGCAATGATTCTAAACTTTTGAACACTATTACATAGGGTAGACGAATCGGATGAGAGATTAAGATCACGGATAACATTTTTGAACATTTTTTAAAGTATTAACGTATCAGAAGAATAAAATATTCTGAATTCAATGCGATTTAATATTTTAATTCAACTTTCCAATTCGAATTTGAAACACAGCTAAAACGCATATTTTTTCGTGGATATGAAACGTGTTAACGCGTTGAAAGGCACAGTAACATGTGTAAAAATGACTTTTTTAATCAATTTTTATTGTATTTCTTTCCAGCTGTTAATCAAACGCGAATAAAATNCTCTATAGCCCGAATTTTGTCCGTTTATTGGAGAAAAAATTACATAAGTTACATAAATTACAAAAAATTACAGCTACGTTAATTTAGGATAGTTTTATTTCCGTGTTTTTGTTTTTTATTGTTTGAACGTTACTTTGATTAACTATTAATTAATTAGCTATCGATCGATGCAATGATTCTAAACTTTTGAACACTATTACATAGGTTAGACGAATCGGATGAGAGATTAAGACCACGGATAACATTTTTGAACATTTTTCAAAGTATTAACGTATCAGAAGAATAAAATATTCTGAATTCATGTCGATTTAATATTTTAATTCAACTTTCCAATTCGAATTTGAAACACAGCTAAAACGCATATTTTTTCGTGGATATGAAACGTGTTAACGCGTTGAAAGGCACAGTAACATGTGTAAAAATGACTTTTTTAATCAATTTTTATTGTATTTCTTTCCAGCTGTTAATCAAACGCGAATAAAATATAATTAAAGCAGAAATTAGATAATTATTTTTTAATTGCACGAAGAAATTGTTGGACGAGATTAATGAAGTTATTAGCGCCTAGAAAATCTGAGATCGAATTTAAAATGAGCTTAATGATGTATTCGAATGAAATATGGAACGTTTCTGCGCCTTTAGAGCATTGAGAAAGAAAGAAACGAAGAAAGCAGCGTACGTGATTCGTAATCTCTTGGATTGACGGAATTCACGCCCTCTTCGCGACTCTTACCCAAGGTCTTCCCTTTCCAATTCGATCGGATCACTCATCGAAGGTCGCATCGATGAGTATCCGCTTGACGAGCTCCTGTATCATGCCAATACCACAGGAAGATGGTTTTGTGGTAATAATTTATGGACATCTTTCAAGCAACTAATTCTGTATTTAAATCAAATTTTCGTATGATATACATATTTTTTTATTTCATACAGCCTGTAGTATTTTAAAATACTTTGACCGGTTTAATAATCTGTAACTTAAATTTTTGATACGTATGATTAAAAAAAATTAGAGTTGATTACAATTTTTTTAGTCTAATCTGAAATCTACTATTTTTATATTTGAATAAAATTTTTGTATAATATATGTATACATATATATTTTTATATTATTATATATTTTTTTTCTTTGCTTATGATTAAAAAAAAATTAGAATTGACTACAATTTTTTTACTTTACTCTGAAACCTACTATTTAAATAAAATTTTTGTGTAATATATATATATATTTTTTAATTCATATGGTATATAGAATTTTAAAATTCTTTAACTTGTTTAAGCCACAATAATCTGAATTTTCTTTGCTTATGATTAAAAAAAAATTGAATTGACTACAA
The DNA here is from genome assembly GCA_019453375.1 of Ctenoplectra terminalis. Lineage (NCBI taxonomy): Eukaryota > Metazoa > Arthropoda > Insecta > Hymenoptera > Apidae > Ctenoplectra > Ctenoplectra terminalis. The sequence goes on along the minus strand of SMSQ01019994.1, from coordinate 52,075 downwards.
TTATTTTACTGTAATTTGAAACTTACTATTTCTGTATTTACATCAAATTTTCTTAAAATATATATTTTTTTTATTTCATACAGCCTATAGTATTTTAAAATTCTTTAACTTGTTTAAGCCACAATAATCTGAATTTTCTTTGCTTATAATTAAAAAAAATTAGTAAACTAATAATTGTTACAGACATTTCAATTGGCGGCCATACAATGATACACAAGTAAAATAAAATAATACAGCGATAAGTAAATGAAATTAAAAAAATATAGACATACGACCATGTAACTTCCAAGTCACGCTACAAATAATAAACCCTACCACGTTCCTTCAGTCATTTTTGACCCAATAGAATTTTTCTTTCTATAAAATATTTCCTATTTTTAAGAAACACCTAAAAATCGTCAATATACAAATTTCCTTCTTTCAATTTTCTTTTTTATTTCATATCGCATCAACTTCTAAGAATTATTAACAACATACAATGATACATTACAGTAAATACAGTAAACGTACCAATATATAATATAAATACATTCTATGTCACATTTTTATCAAAATTACTAATTTCTTTTTCTTTTAACGAGATGTTTTTATTACCTGTATCTAAAAGAATATATACGAGAATCGTAGCAGGTTTAAATAAAGGGGAAAAAATTTGAAACGTGATTTTCTAAACGGAGCGCCGTCTCCGGAATAAGAAAAAAAGAAAGAAAAAAAAAACGAGTTTCACTAGTGTTCGCGAGTGTAAAGCGTGAAACTCATTGTGCCTGGGACACGTTTGACATTGCGGAACGCGTCGATGTTTACGGCATTGGTTTCATAATATTAATTATACTTCTCTGCTCGCTGAGAGTATATAACGTGAAATCAAACTTTCTCTCCAACGGCTCCCCTTGGGTAACGAACGAACTCTCGATCCATGCGCGATGAAATGTCAAATTTATTCAAATGTTGTAAACGATTCAGGCGAAAAACCATTCGTTCCATCCATTACTTACGTCATTGCACAGTTATTAACACTGGAACCACCGAAGTGGTCAAAATGACACATTCATAACTTTTTATAGAAATTTTATATATCGACTATGGCATCTCGGAGCCAATTTTCCGCGATTTTCTGTTAAAAATGTAGACGAACCTTTGTTTACCTTGCATTGCGTATTTTTTTACATACCTTTCATTCCGATTTTTTCGGTTGAAACAAGTATTAATCGTCGGTAGTTCTAGTGTTAAAAAAATATACTCGCGTGGATTCATTGTTAACCCTCTATGGATCGAATTTTGTCTGCTTATTGGAGAAAAAATTACGATTACAGTTTTTCACTTTGATTTGAAAATGTTTTAACTAATAATTACCGTAGATGGATCGTGGTGTCATTACAGCAATACAGTAATCAAATTTAATAGCGCAGAGATAATTAAACAACAATACAATAGATGTACGAATATATAATATACACGATACATTTTATGACACATTTTTATCAAAATTAGTAATTTTTTTTTTTAATAAGATCTTTTTATTGCTCGCATCTAAAAGAATATATTTGAGGATTTATATTTATATATTATATTGTAGTCTTTATACAAAATATCTTTATGCCATTTTCAATTTCAAGCTACGCCGATTTCTGTCGATTTTCCATCAGACAATATCCCACGATACGAATTCAAAGAAATTTGATCGAAAAACAGCGAAGAACTCAAGAAAAAAAAATTGTAAAAGCCTGCAAAGCAAAGTCGTATCTTCGTTCAACGCGTAACGCCGATTAATAAAATGCAAGATTTAATTTTTTTTAAATAAACGAAACAAAAACTTTAGCGTCAGACCGACGTATCGCTTAACTTATTAAAACACCAAGAATATATAATAATTCTCAAGCGATTGCTTTGTTTCTTAACCCCCTATACCCCGAATTTCGCCCGCTTATTGGAGAAAAAATTACGATTACAGTTTTTCGCTTTGATTCGAAAATATTTTAACTAATAATTACCGTAGATGGATCTTGGCGCCACTATAGTAATACAGTAATCAAATTTAATAGCGCAGTGATAACTAAACAAAATTAATTTTTTCAAATATAGCATTTAAAATATTGAAAAATATTTTTTAAAATAATCCTCGTGAACCGACGCTGAAATTTTCGTTCAGACGCCGTTAGTTTCCAAATACTGACAGTATTAATTCCAAAAAATAATACCTTGCAATTCATTAATGGGTTCTATTGAATCACATTGAACAAACATACGACTTTCCTCTGCAAACTTTTACAATTTCCTTCTTAAATTCTTAATTATTTTGCGACCAATATATTTTTGAATTAGTATCACAGAACACAGCCCAACGGAAAGCCAATAAAAATCGACGTGGCGTTTAACGTGTTAAGCAAACAGTATCGAAGAGACACGCGCGACTCGTTACGACGCTTCCAACGAACGCAGAATTTATTTCCAGGCGAACCATCGCTGCCGCGTTATTTTCTAATCTCGAAGCGAAATTGCGGTGCAGTTACATGAGTCACGATAACGTTTCGTTGCCAGTTCGTAGGCAGGTCTTTCGACGATTCTCCTCCAATAGGAAGTTTCTCGAAGAAACGCGGAGATCTTCAGGATTTCCCCTCTCGAGTCGAGATCATTAATCAGCAGGATCGCAACTGCTTAATTACGCTATTGCAACCGAGATGCAATTCTATTATGTTTATCGATGCACAGTTACTCGGGAACAATTACGTCAGCTGGTGGGCAAAGTTGTTTTCTCTTCCCAGAAAGATAAAATTTTATCGTTTCATTTTTCTTCGTTTTTTTTTCTCTCTCTTTTTTTCCGCTTCTTTTTTTCTCCGAGTAATAACTAAATTCAAAGTAATTCACCAATTACCTTGAGCCTGTTCGTTCGTAACAAAAGCACGCTTCGTATCCGTGTTGCGCTCAACGGCAGGTTTACGGGAATTCATACGATCATTTTACATTGAAATAGAAATTTTTTTGTGGTATCATTGGTTCGGTTTACTTCAGATTAACAGATTTCTATAAGCAGAGATTTATTTCGTACATTTTTCTATATATATTTCATTTTGAGTTTATATTTTCCGCGCGCGTGATTGTTAACCCTCTATGGCGCCGTGTGACATTAAAGTTTCATACTCGTGTATTTGTATTTAAAAAGATTTATTTCATTTGGTTATCACTGTGTTATTAAATTTTGTTACCGTATCACTGTGGTGATACCGCAATCCATTTATAGCAGTTATTATTTTAAAAATTTTGCAATCATGGTAAAATACTGTAATCAATCGTAGTTCTTTTCTTTGATGAACAAAATTCGGACTACAGAGGGTTAAATTGAAAAAACATTAAAACGAGATATCTCGTAAGCCGGCCACAAAGTTCGGGTTGATACATACGAGATATCTCGTGACCCGTACAGAAAGTGTTAAGCTTAACACTAGAACTACAAAAGTGATAAAAATGACCCATTAGTAATTATTCACAAAAATTTTATAAATTAATTAACCCTCTATAGCCCGAATTTCGCGTGCTTATTGGAGAAAAGATTACGATTGATTACAGTTTTTCACTTTGATTTGAAAATGTGTAATTTGAAAATAGATTTCTATAAGCAGAGATTTATTTAGTACATTTTTCTACATACATTTCATTTTGATTTTATATTTTCCGCGCGCATGATTGTTAAGTTGAACACTAGAACTACCAAAGTGATCAAAACCATTCGTAATTATTTACAAAAATTTTATAAATTAATTAACCCTCTATAGCCCGAATTTCGCGTGCTTATTGGAGAAAAGATTACGATTGATTACAGTTTTTCACTTTGATTTGAAAATTTGTAATTTGAAAATAGATTTCTATAAGCAGAGATTTATTTCGTACATTTTTCTATATAAATTTCATTTCGAGTTTATATTTTCCGCGCGCATGATTGTTAAGTTGAACACTATAACTACCAAAGTGGTCAAAATGACCCATTAGTAATTATTCACAGAAATTTTATAAATTAATTAAGGCACCTTCGGGAAGATTTTCCGTGATTTTCTGTTAAGAATATAAGTAAACCTTTGACTCGGTTCCATTACACATTATTTTACATACAATTTTATTTCTTCGGTAGAAATAAGTATACTTCAATCGTCGGTAGTTCTATAGTTTTATAGCGTTGAGCGCGAAATCTGAACCGAGTCAAATCGACGAGTTCTGTTATATTAGAAGGATGGGATAAAAAAATAGTAGAACGATCAACGAAACGAAACTTATAATTTTGAAAGCGAAGGCAAGACTAACTTAAGACTAACTTTTCTCCAAAAAATGTGGCTCGTAGTCCCACGGTTGTTCTTTTTCCTCGGGCTTTTCCCGCTTTCCTCCATGTTGTACGCATATTGCCAACAGCAGGGCCCAAAAACGGTTTACAGTTAAACCCGAGAGATTGTCAATTCAACAAATTCCGTAAATCTAGTGCTTAACACGTTGCCGCAAATGACGGCTACAGCCCTCCGATCTTTCGCGATATGTAGGCAAACGACGGCTATAGCTGTCCTGCACATTTTGATCAATAAAAAAAAGAACAGCGTTAGCATAAAGTGCTCTAACGCGTACACTTGTTAATTTCTGACTAATATTAGGTTGAAAACTAAGAAACGGGTGTTTTTTGTTTAGTCTGTGTTCGGCTGCGACTGAGAGAGATACATTGCAACGTGCGCTCGATATTTTTATTTATAAAGCTCAAAGGTATTCTTCTTACTCGTTCCGTAAAATTGTTTCGCGTTTGTATCCCATTTTCATTTTATTTTTATCCTAAACCAGATGGAAAGAAAACGCGATTCACATCTACTCTTCTTGTACGAGTTTAACACGTTGACTGCCACAGTGGTCGTATACGACCGGAGATTGTTTCTGCCGTACCGTCATGGTGGTCATCGGTGACCATAGTGCTGCAAATGTTTATAATTCTAAAACCTAATCGTACATTGATAGTTAATGAATTTTGAACATCATCATCGCTGTTAGAGAATACTTTGAAATAAAGTGTGCACTATTCAACGATTAAAAATTTTTATTACAAGGTCAAAAATGAGATTCATTTTTGTCGAATCTTCTATTTATCGGTGTGGCGTCCCGAGTCATGGCGTCCTCAGCAAAACATGTGATTTCGGCTGAGGCATTCATTCGGCATTCATTCTCGTGTTTTGTATTTCAGTTCTCGAAAAGGTGAAAATAGGAAACGACGATATATGAAAGGTTGCTTCTAAAAAGTTATTCGTTCGGTTGAAATTTTTAATTAAGAGCTATGTTTAGAATACAGTTTATTCTCAAAAGTATATAACCAAGAATTTATTCGATCGCAACTTTATTCCCTGGTAAGTTTTACAGAAACAAGGTCCCGTCGTCAATGTGTTAATCAGGCATTCGGAGATGGATTCATCGATGAAAAAAATGCTCGATACTGGTTCGAAAAATTTCGTTCCGGCAATTTGAGCATCGCGAATGAGCCTCGAGGATGACCACCGGCCCATATTGATAACGAGGAATTAAGGACGACCGTGGAATCCGATCCACGCGCAACTAGTCGAACACTTGGCTCTAAACTAGGAACCAGTCGTACAGCTGTGTTAAAACATTTGGNAAACAAGGTCCCGTCGTCAATGTGTTAATCAGGCATTCGGAGATGGATTCATCGATGAAAAAAATGCTCGATACTGGTTCGAAAAATTTCGTTCCGGCAATTTGAGCATCGCGAATGAGCCTCGAGGATGACCACCGGCCCATATTGATAACGAGGAATTAAGGACGACCGTGGAATCCGATCCACGCGCAACTAGTCGAACACTTGGGTCTAAACTAGGAACCAGTCGTACAGCTGTGTTAAAACATTTGCAATAAATAAAGTCAAAAAATTGAACGTAGCTGAACACAGATTAAACAAAAAACGCCCGTTTCATAGTTTCCAACCTAATACATAAGAAAAAAGGTACAGCATGCCAGGTACAGCGTATCAGTTGTTCCTTTATGCGTTTTCTCGTGCGTTTTTCTCAATTGAAAAAGAAAAATGCGTTTCCGAGCACGATCGTCAAATTAAGAGCGTGCGGCAACGCGTTAACGATAGATCGAAATCGTTTCTCGTCGTAAAAACGGTGTCCCGCGTGAAACTGAATCCGACGAACAAAATAAGCCTCGCAACATAATTATACAGATGAGCAATTCATTAGATGCAATTCAAGTCCTTAGCAGAAAGCTGAGCGAATGTCAGAGAAACGTGAGAAACATAATCTTGGGACACGTCACCGCCTTCCGCCATCTCTGACAGAGGCGGGGCACGGAAAGATGAAATTAGTGTAACGAAGAGCTGTCTTTGCATGACGCTAAGCGACGAGACCACATTATTGGGTTAAGGACGTTGCACATATTTCGCTTGTTTCGTTGTTACGAAAGAATTTCCACGGAAACGTTGCCTAGTTGCATTTTCTGCGCTACTATCGTCGCGTTGATAAGAATGTACTACTTAGACTTCGTATAAAGTTGCGTACAATAAATTATTGTAGGATGCAGAGAGTTTGGAAAAATGGATGGTCGAACTTTGCATGCGTATTTTCTTTTGTTTTTTTTTTTTATTGGGAACGTGGAAGTAGGTCAGTTTACTGTGAATCCGAAGATATTTTTTATAAGTATTTTTTTTTTATGATACGAGTATAAAGATTATTTTTTGCTTGCATGATTTATTTAATTTTTTGATTTATCGGTGTATCGATGTTTGGGAAGAATAGAGATAGGAGGGTATAATTGAAACATTTTACGCGTCTATATTATATTCGTAATTTAATTTTTACCAAAAATCACGATAATTAAGTAGCAATTATATTTAATAATTAATGGAGATTGTATTCTAAATTTTTCTAACATACAAACATTTCCAAAAATGTAAATTAATATAAATCCAAAGATATGAATTAATGTAAATCCAAAGATATAAATTAATATAAATCTAAAGATATAAATTAATATAAATCCATAGATATAAATTAACATAAATCCAAAGATACAAATTAATATAAATCCAAAGATACAAATTAATATAAAT